>KZ136829.1:0-11571 GCA_002157035.1 Melampsora medusae f. sp. deltoidis
TCCCAATCTTTCTTTGATGGAATTTGTGTACCCACCTCCGAGTTTTGGGCACCACTTTGGAACATATATAGGAGATGAGAAGAGATAGTAGCTTGTCAGAAAGTAAGATCTTAGTGATCCCTACCTTGCCATGGATGAGACTTTGACTGGCAAGGACAGCTCTCTCTCTCAATCTAGAATTTCAAAACCAGTTGTTCTTGCTCTTATCTCAAACTTACCATCATCAATGTACCTGCCATTTGAACTATACAGGAGATACCTGGAATGCAGAATTTGTTCATTCATGATGTTTGTACATAATCACTTTGCGTTGGTAAGAAATTTTGGCTACAGTGCCGTGACTGTATCAGGGGCTTGGAGATAGTGGAACATGAGTCAAATTTCAGTCAGCTGGTGTGGGTAAGATTGAGGAAGTGTGAGCAATAACACATGTGTTTGTGTTGCTGAGTAAAGTGATGCGTCATCGAAGTTTCTCGTGAACAAAATGATTTTATCATGTCATTAGATCTGACATTCCCATATGTAATCACATAATTGTATGTATGGTATGTAATTATATGCGGTGCTTTGATGATGATGAAAGTAAAGTTGGTCATCAACAAGTTTATCTTAAATTGACTTCGCATCCCCATCAACTTCATCTCATCTCATAGTTCTATCATTCCCTTTCTTCGGCTAACATCCAACAAGACTCAAGGCAGATCAACAGGATGTATTCCTTCACGGGATCAAGTAGATCAAGACCAATGATCAACCTTGGGGGTCAATCTCCTAATACCTCCTCAATGAACCCAACTGAGATCATGAGGAAAGCTAAAGAAGAACGACAACTCAGGGAGCATCTCAAACGTCAACAAACCGCTGTCTCAGCTATTCAGGTAACGAATGATCACTTAGAATCTTGTGGCAACCTAATCTTTAAGAAAGCAGCCTTCAGCTAATCAATTTGATTTGGAATTCTAATCAGGCATTCTGGCGATCCAGGCGTATCGCATGTCAGACCAAGGTTGAACTCCGCAAAGAATTCGATCACCTCATCAATTCAGTCATCCCTAGTTTATCCCACCAGTCTATCTTACCCGAATATCATTTAACTTTATCACGATTGATCCTTGTCTTCTTTACACCTTTTGATTACTCCGATCATGAACGCCTGGTTCAATGGACCAACGAATTAATCCTCCTCAAACCTACTCCGCCGTACCGGAAATACGTCATGGATAACGGCCAGCTGGGAAAATCGTGGAGAGATGCGATCTTACCCATCATGATTGATGAGATTCTGAACTTCATTGCTTATTATCCTCGAGCAGAACAATCTCTACTACTCCTGGAGGCTGTCAAAGAAATCATGAGCACATCGAGTCCTTCCGATATCTTATGTATCTTGCGAAGAGTGGGCCCAGATGAATACTGGCGTAGATTGAGAGCCCATCTCCTGGCTTTCGTATGTTTGTCTCAGACCTTGATTGATGTTGAAAATGAAGCGTGTCCACTTTACTAATCCATAGTGCTTATCCAACTAACCCTTCCGGCTCCTACAGGATCTTAATGAGAAAATAGGCAATCGGACCGTTCCAGTTGCACTCGCCCTATCCTTATTACCTCTTCAGCTCAAGCCTGACGCCACCATTTCCGCCGAAACCTTGCAATCCAACCTCCGATGCTTTCTCGTCCACATTTTCTCCATTCCCACGTTACCCAACCGGTTAGAACTCAAAGCTCTGATCGAATTCTCAAGTGCTCTGCCATTCAATGATTTACTAGATGTCTTTCCCCTGACGATGTCCAAGAATACCGAACGGGCCATTCATCTGTTATCCAACGTACTGACTTGGGGCTCGAAGCTTTTGGATAAGATGGATTCAGTAGCGTTTGGGAACTACCTTCGTGTCATAAATCTTTGCGTTGGGGTCACACCAAAGGAATTCTTTGAACGGGTCGATGCTTACCTTGACACTCGGGCAACTAAAGCACACCACTCAGCCCCAGAAACATCATTTGAATATCCTCCGATAGCTCAATCTACACCTGCTATCCAGATCTCACAGCAAACCAATGAAGATGTTAGCATGACCGACGCTTCGAGCCCTTCTACCGAAGACCTTTCTTGGATTCTTTCAGTCAATATTAAAACGCTCGTTTGGATCTCGACACTGATCTCAACCGATCATTTCACAAAACTTTACATGCTCTCCAATAAGTTTTCGTCATCATGTCGACAATCATTTTGTCAGACGATTGTTACAGTTCTTTATGTATGGCCAATGTCAAGAGAACGGATCTTCAATACATTGATATCTACCAATGTCTCTGGTGCTGGTGGAGGTGTAAATGGACTGATGAGAGAGCTGTGGAGATTGGCGATCCGAGGTGGTAAAGTGGGATTGACACTTCGTGACCGTAGGTCTGGTGGAAGTCCTCAAGGCGTCCTGACTGCATTGAATGATCCCAAGATGGCGGGTGAATGGGAAGGTTTGATTGTACTCAGTGAACTTTACTCTAGATGTTTGATGACATTGGGCGATGACGAGTTTTTCAATGACGAAACCAAAGTCACCATTCCCGCGATCTCCAGTTCCCAGCAAACCAATGATGTGGTCTCGACAGGAAGAAACCCTCTCCTACTTGATGAAGTGATCGGATTGGCCGGTCTTTTGCGTAATCTGGCTTTTGGTCTCTACTGGACAGAGGGCCAAGCAGATATCAAGCAAGGACATGTGGTTGGGACGAGAGTGGGCTTGGAGCAGTTGAGGAACCTTGCTACTAGATTACTGCAACAGATATACACTAGAGAGTTGAGTAGTTGAAATCCTTTTTGGCAAGTGCTTATGAGTGCCTGCCGAACTTCGTACTAATGAATATGACTTGTGGATTTTACAGCTCTAGGAGGCCTTTTTGTGAACCTGGGTTCTGGTTGATGACCTCGACATTCGATTTGCAATCTTTTATCCAGACAGTAGTATACGAGGAATCGCATCTAGAAGAGATTCGCAATGAACCCAGCGAACAAACAACTCCGTATGATTTTGTCGATCCTGACCTTGATCTCTTGGATCATGTACCTTCCCCACCTGGAAGAAGTCAAAGAGAGAGAGTTTCGAAACGGCAACTAGCGTTCATCAGTCCGAGATTAGGCGTGTTGAACAACATACCGTTTGTGATTCCATTTGAGCAACGAGTGACGATCTTCCGTACTTTTGTTCAATCCGATCGGCATCGATTAGGACTCGACCTACATCCATTTATGAAACCCAAGCACAGAGCAGTAATCAGAAGAGATCGAATTTCAGAAGATGGTTTCTTACATCTAAACGCATTGGGGCCGAAAATGAAAGATCCAATCGAGATCAAATTCATTGACCAATATGGTCTTGAAGAAGCTGGAATTGATGGAGGTGGTGTATTCAAAGAATTTTTAACCAGCCTTACCAAAGATATCTTTGATACCAACAAAGGTCTTTGGCTAGTGAATCAAAATCAAGAACTTTATCCCAATCCTCATACCTTTAGTCAAGAACCTCTCAGTTTGGAATGGTATGGGTTTTTAGGTCGGGTTTTGGGAAAGGCATTATATGAGGGTATTCTCATCGACGTGGAATTTGCAGATTTCTTTTTGAACAAATGGTTGGGTAAACAGGTCTGTAACGGTTTCCTCCTTTCACTCATTTATACACAATGTCCTTTGCGTGTCTATGAACTAACTCATTCTGGGATTGGCCAACTTCTGACCAATTCTCTGTGAAATTTGACACAGTCTTATCTAGACGATCTCGCGTCCCTTGACCCGGAACTTTATCAAGGTTTACTGTTTCTGAAGAACTACAAAGGGGATGTTGAAGCCGATCTATCACTGAATTTTACAATCACATCAAACGAATTTGATCAATCCAAGACGATCGAATTGATCCCTAATGGATCCAAAATATCAGTCACAGCTCGAAACCGAATCAATTACATTTACTTGATTTCAAATTATAAACTGAACATTCAATTTGAGGCTCAGTGTGCGGCATTTTTCAAAGGATTGAATGATATTGTTGAATTAAAATGGTTGAGGATGTTCAATCAGGTGGAAATTAAGGCATTAATTGGAGGTTTAGATGGTCAAGACCTTGATTTTGGTGACCTTGAAAGTTGTACAGTTTATGGAGGCTGGGATGAATCACATGAGACGATCAGAATTGTAAGTTTGTTTATGGCAGCCTCTTGTGTGCTATGTGATAAAGATGGATATCATTCACTCATTGATCTCCTTTATATTGTTCGCGCACAACAGTTCTGGCGCGTCGTCAAACGATTTGATAATTCAACAAAACGAAAACTATTAAAGTTTGTTACATCTTGTTCAAGACCACCTTTACTTGGTTTCAGAGAATTAAGACCAGCTTTCGCGATTCGATCATCTGGTGTTGATGAAAGTAGATTACCATCTGCTTCAACTTGTGTGAATTTATTAAAACTACCTGAGTATAAGAGTGAAGCTCAATTAGAAGAAAAGTTGGTATATGCTATCAATGCAGGTGCTGGATTCGATCTTTCATAGTTTCGATCACAAAAAAAATATCTTCAACTGTGTGTGTTTTTTTTGTAAAAGACTGATGGGCTTTAAACTTTGGATGGAGAAAAAAATAGGATACATACAGATCAAGTCTTGTTTAGTTATATAATTGTATTGTGGATCAATGTGGTATGCTAAGCTGGTATTGAGGGCCTTTACATGTATCGAGTTTGTCAATTTTTTTTGTCATGTTACCTGTTGTGTTAGTCAAGAAATCAAATTTTATCAATTAGCATCCAATTCATGAAGCCGCTATTCATTTAAGAAATTTGTTCAACACTTTACAATTCTCGAACGCATGAGTTATGGACTTGGAGCACTGTCTGGTTGGATGATCAAAAATGACATGTACTGCCACAGAATAGTACATGTATATTGGCTTCAAGTTAAGGAGTCATACTGCATACGGGTTAGAGCTCTCAAGTTCAGATTTGAGGTATTATTGCTAGCTATGAGTTTGCATGTTTGTAAGACTGGACGGTCTGTAGAACAGAGTTGATTTGATATCTCACGTAAATAAAAGATGCTCAGCCTTTACATCGCCTACTCTCAGGTCTTGAGGCGGCCCGCAGAACCTCTTCAATCAACTTGCGCGCCAAAAGAATGGGGCTCTTAGAGTACCATCATATCCCACTTTGAGGATTTCACCAGCGCTAATAACTCAAAAGGGAAGGAAGCATACAAGATGTCCTTGAAGTGATACAGAAATTAAGTATTTAACATGATGCCTAGTAAAAACTAATCAGCACGTGAAAATTTGACCTAAAGATTGAAAAAGAAAATCAAAAAAGGTATATATTTGGATTTGATCAAAATGAAGAAGTAGAGACTGAACAGTTGAAAAGAAAAAGAACATTGGCAAATTTCGATAGAGTTATGTATGAGATTCCCAGAGCTTGTTACAAACAGCTAATTATATTTTCGATGCAAAGTATAGAAAATAGAGTTCATTGTCCAAATTGGCTTATCTTATATCAACACATCATAAGTATGGAATGCCAGATGAGTATTAGATACCGCTAGGTTCTGCCTCGTCTTGTGCGAATCTATTACATCCTCAAATTGGAAGATGAGCTCCGTTTCGACAGGCTACCACCGTACTATGACCATGATGACGTAGATGTTGAACGTCTAGTTAGAGAACGAAAGGTTTAAGACGAAAGGTTTAAGAAAATGAGTTCAACCAAACGTTAGCGCCGATGATTCATATGTTGGAAATCAACATCATCCCTCATTCCAAAGAAAAACCCAATCATTCTCGTGATCTTCTTTGCTTACCTGGTAAAGTGCATACACATACTGGTAGTGCAAATGCGCATTCAGAGTCAGGACTCGATGGAGGAGGTGCCCTACATTAATCAACATGATGAGATACGTAACCTGAATGATTCAAAATGATGATTTTCTAGAATCACTTACAATAGATCATTTCCAATCCCATACTTTGTTTGACATCGTACTGCACTTTGAACAAGTTTTTGAACCGAATAACCATACTTTGTTGACAATAACTTCGCATTCTTTACCCCATTTTCAACGGCATTTCCATTAGCCTGTATAATGTTCATCATACTGTGGGAGGATGTCAGAATTGCATAAGCTCAGCATGTGTTGTTTGCTCTACATGGTTAGTCTCCTTCAAAGATTAGTTACTCGACTTACACTCCTTGGGGTGTACAATATGAGAGTCTATCATCTCCTGGCCAAGCACCGTCCGGTCCCTTGTCAGTGCAAGGGTCCTATTCACAAAAAGTATACACGTTAAGAGTAAGTACGTATTCGGTCTTCGTTGGATTCTGCTCATGTCACCCGAAGCGTCGGGTAAAAGGTGAAGGGTGGAAATCTTACGCAAGAAACAGTAACAAACATCCCCTAATGATCATCCAAGAAGACAATGTCAGTTGCTCGGAATCGGATAATATATGGAAGAATGAAGGGTAATTAGGATATTCTTTGAGACTTACGATCGACTTGAAGAACTGTGAAATCGCTGTTATCTGAGCAAGATCGCGCGCTGCTTTTTGAAGGTCTGTACGAGCTGGGTTTGGGGTGAGAAAGGTACCACCTTGAAGAACTGCCGCAAGCCCATTACCAGACCCTATAGGTGCTGTGGCTCCTAGCTTGGATGTAAGCGCAACGATTCCTTGAAGTCGATTTTGAAGCGAAGTCAAGTGAGTGTCCAGGAATGCCCATCTTGACTGAATTAGAGCGGATTAGGTGGTCGAAGCGGAGGATAGGACGATGTGATAAGTATCAACTCCATCACTTCAATGTAGCTCATGCAAGACTAGACAGGAAGAAATACACAGATGATTTTGTAAGACAATCACAAAGAGCACTCACGTAGGAAAACACACTGGGTGGAAGATCTCGTTTCGCCAATGATCTTTTCTCCAACGGTTTTGTCTCCACTGATCTTCGTCGCATCCGGGCTGTTGGAGGGGCATGACTAGATACACTGACGGTTCTTTGGAATGCTGACTGGAATTGAGTTTTGAGTTGAAAGATGGGCTTAGGCGGTTTTTGAGCGATCCTTAGAGCAAAGAAACCTTTTCGAACTGTTTTGATATCTTGCGCAGTTCTGAGAGCTACCACTGTAGCTTCATCTCCAGCATTCTTTGCTGCTTCGGCTGNGCCAATGCTGCTTTGACAGATTCAGCTGTTTCAGCTGTTGTAGCTGCTGACTTGTAGCCTTCGATTGCATATAAAGTAAGTTCGGCAGGCATGAAGACTGGTACAGCGATGGCGGAAAAGATCCCAACCACTCCTAGAACGATTGTGGCCATTCCCCAACCGAAGATGCTCTTATCGACGTGCTCATCCGGCATACTGAAAATTACAAAAGTTGATCAATTCAGCAGTCTGAGAGCCAAGAAAAAAATTGTCAACTTACAAGTCAGCCACTATTCCCGCTGCAGCCTCTAAGTGACGGGAGAAGTGCAGAGATGTCATCCAATCAGTCTTGATCATTTCAGCAAGGCACATGGGCTTCGTGATGGAAAGAAAGTTAGAAGGCAATACCTCTCATTACAGTGATCGCGTTCTCAACCGAAGAATACAAGGAGTTCATATAATTATTCCACTCTTGAATGGCAAATAAAATCAACCAATTGATTCCGACAGCAGGAGAACAGATCTAAGTGAATATTTCAGAAAAATCCATCAGTCTTGAGCATTTATGAGTCATTAGTAGAGATAAATCCAGCTCAACTTGACCCGCTAAACATTGCATACCAATACCACAAAAGAAGTTCGGTGCCTCTAGTTTGGCTGCAAATTGCTGATTTGTCCCCAAAAAATTCCGATTCAAAAAGATCAGAGGATTTAGTCAGCCAAATGTATGGGTTTCAAAGTTGCACAAAGGATACATTCGTAAAGAGATATGAACTGAACTGATAGTGTTAGATTCTCAATACCTGGATAATTAGCGATATATTTATCGACCTCCAACTTATTCCAACTATCGACTGTCAATGGAATTTGACCACATGGGTCTTTCAAACCTGCAGTCGGATCAGGCGCACCAGCCGCAGCAGAACCACCACCATCTCCAGATAAACCACCTAAGAAATCAAGTCCTGCTCTACGCTCCAAGACCGTGTTTCCTGCATCCAAAACATCGCATTGGGCGCATTTAAGTATTAAGATCCATATCGAGAAAACTGATCCCCATAGTAGACGTTTCTTGATGATCGACTCCATAAAAGTTGACTTAAAACAAAAGTCAGAAAGAGGGACTGGTTTTAAGTTTTGATGTAAGCGAAGAAAAATTATTGTAACAGTTGAAATTGAAGTGTATGGTGAAAATGACTAAAAAAGGATATATTCACAAAGATGAGAAGGGAACTCGAAGGACGTAATATTGGATTCAGAAGAAGCGAAAGAACAACGCCGAATAGAGAGTCAAGAGCATCTAGGAAGATAAGGGTCTTCACTTGACGATGGTGATTTCATATCTTCACCGTGAGTCATGCCACCACATTCTCATAAAACAAATCTAAGGACTCGTTTCAGTGAATTGACGACGGTGACGAGCGAGTGAAGCCACAGCCACGCCTGTATGGATTTCTTGACCCCAAGACAGCGGAAACCGGATTGACAGACGAGTATATACATATTCGTATCAATCACTTAAGCGCTCTGAACAAGATCAGACAGATTTCGAGCGGCATGTTCCTTGTAAACCGAGAAAGCAAGTTGAAGGGAGGATATCTCGAACCAGGACATTTCCTTCTTCTCATCTGGGCCCCTCCATTCTCGAAAATGGAAAATGCTTTTGGCCGGAACCCTCACAAACACACAGCTTCAACACTAACAAAGTCCCTTTTCATTCAACTTTGATCTCAACGAAATCAAATTGAACCTTCCCAAAAGCCTGGATTTTCTCAGGATGTAATCAGGATGTGCCATTACATATACGTTATGGCAACTTGGCTATCCTTGCTCGACCTGCTGATAGGATACCACCATGCTCATTCTACCGACGCAGTTGAAAGTATGCAAATAGACAAAGCCTTGGAGGGAGCATGTCCCATGATGTCATGTGAATCGGGCATGCAACCGTGTTGCTCGGACTCTCCGCGTTTCCGGTTGACACTTCTCGCTATATTGCTTGAAGATCCACTGAGCTCGAAATATTCATGTCTGGATTCTTTTCTTGAAGATCACCGAGAGTGTTGCTAGGACGCGCGTGATTCTGTCGTCAAGATTGGCTCGGTAGAAAAGTCTGACTTGCTTAATCATGCAACCTAATGGTTCGGCTACTTACACGGCTAAAGTCTGCGGAGGCTTGAAGCAGAAATGACAGGATTGAAGTGACGGTAGACTTTGAGGGACCGAGGGCAGTAGAGTAAGTAGAGTGTTGGAATGTGAATGATCTGATTGGTCCGAGAAAATTCTAGAAAAACCTAAATTTCAAAATTTCAGAATTTAATCTCTAGCGGAACAGGTTCTTGCCACCCGCAGTCAAACTTATATCCATTCAGCTCGGAGCAGAGAGCTACAAACTAAACAAACAAACAAACAAACACATCACATCACATCAGCATCCTTTTAAATCATCTTGTGCTTCATATCCTCATTATGCCTTCTGAAAAATTTGACTACGAAGCTGTTCGTCAATCGATTCGAAAGATCCTCACTCAACCAGGATACGACAACTATGAGGAAGGTACCAAGAACACAGCTGGACCAATTCTGGTTCGTCTAGCTTGGCATGCCGCTGGTACTTATGGTCAGTAGACTTGACTTGAGAAACACTCAGATAAATGTTTCAGAGTGGATCACTCGAATCTGAAGCGATTGTACCTTTCCGACGCCTTCAGACAAGGAAACCGACACCGGTGGATCGGATGGTGCTGGAATGCGCTACGAGGCAGAGGGTGGTGATCCGGCTAACGCTGGACTTCAACATGCCCGAGTGTTCCTCGAGCCTATCAAAGAGGAACACCCTTGGATTACATATGCTGACTTATGGACGCTAGCAGGTGAGTGATCAAAACCACTTTACTCCAAATTGAAATATGAGCACTGATCGAAACGTCTTTCTGGAACGCAGGCGTTGTGGCAGTCGAAGCAATGGGTGGACCCAAGGTTCCTTGGAAATCAGGGCGAACCGACTTTGTTGATGATAGCAAGTGTGCTCCAAGAGGCCGTTTACCCGATGCCTCGCAAGCTCATGACCACCTTCGAAGTGTGTTTTATCGAATGGGCTTCAACGATCAAGAGATCGTGGCCTTATCTGGTGCTCACAACTTGGGTGTTTGTTAAAGTTCGCTTTGATTTATCATCCATTAATGGTTCTGACACATCATCTTGCTCACAATAGAAATGTCATTCCGATCGTTCCGGATATGAGGGACCTTGGGTCAACAACGTAAGCTGATCATTGGGGCACAATTCGCGCAGTGCGATTTACGTCTGACTTCCAATTACTCTCCAAAATACTTAGCCTACCCGATTCAGTAACCAATACTTCAAGTTACTCAAGAAATTGCAGTGGAAGAAGAAAGAATGGGCAGGTCCTGAGCAATATGTTAACTCAGACTTTGGTGATGAGTTAATGATGCTTCCAGTAAGTTGTGTTTTCCCTTCTACGATAAATCAAATACGTTTGCTGAACTGACGTATCATGGTCATACATTACTAGACCGATCGAGCATTACTCGGTGACCCATCATTCGCAGTCTGGGTTGACAAATATGCCGATGACAAAGATCTTTTCTTTGCAGACTTTGCCAAGGCGTTTGACAAATTATTAGAATTAGGAGTTAAAAGAGATGAACACGGTTACGAAGCAGCTGGTAAGAAATCCGATAAACCAGGTGCACCAGGTCAAACTGGATCAGATTGCGAAGCTGATGGAGTGGCCAAAGGGAATGATGCTAGAAGTGATTCGAAACTTTAGAATCAAAGAAAGAAAACTGTTTTTAGAGGCATTTATTCACTATATCTCACCACTTGTTGGTCCTTTGTGAATTTTGCTATGTTTGTAAACGATAGATTAAAGTGTTCTTATGATCAAATGATGTTCCAGTATATGCTCAAATACATGCTACAAAAGTGTCACGATTTTTTTCTCATGTCTTTCAATTGATATTCTAGAAGTGGAGATTAAATAAATTGAAAGCCAATGGCTCTTTGTATGCATGTCCTTGCGAGTTGCTAGCCGGAAAGTGGGATAACAAATTCCAATCTCGATTGAGAATCATAAATACCATGAGCTTGGTTTCATGTGCTGTGACCAATCGACATGCCGGTGTTAGAGAGATATCTTCACACTACATAGACTATGTAGCAGCTCAGGCTCTGGCCAAGCGCTTTAGCCTTCAAACCATTGGTTTGCTAGGGTGTGCTGTCACCAACAGACATATGTGATGCCGTGGACTATGAATTTCTGGTCTGAAATAATTTCTCAACTCACCTGACTTACAATCTTTGTAGAAGAGGATCTTGTAAGATCCACAATATGGCTGAGCTGAAAACTGCTGTGGATTCAGATATCAAAATGG
>MWRK01009510.1:0-13891 GCA_002157035.1 Melampsora medusae f. sp. deltoidis
TATATGAGCCGATTCATGGCTCGGCACCTGACATCGCTGGCAAAGGTATCGCGAATCCGATTGGGACTATCCTCTCGGTAGCGATGATGCTACGATACTCCTTAGCTCTTGATTCTCAGGCCGAAGCCATTGAATCGGCCGTGAGAAAGGTCTTAGATGATGAGACCGAGGGTGGATTGAGTTTGAGGACGGCAGACCTCAAGGGGAAAGTGACAACCAAGGAATTGGGTGACAGCGTTGTGGATACTCTTAGATCGATCTTGTCTTCTCAAAAACCATGAACGCATTTTATAAAAATATTACATACATCCTAACCACTCTTTACCGGTTCCCATTGTATGCACTAGAGCTGTCTGCTTGGCAGCGATCAGCGATCAAATACTTGAGGAGCAGTGTAGTGACCTTGAGAAGTTGCGAGGAAAATTTCCGTCATAGTCTTCAGACGATTCTCATTTATACCAAAACCTGATTCCAATCGTGCCAGACTTCCATGTGAGATTGCTGCTATTTTGAGGATACGAAGTCGCAACCTTCTAACTATCATTCGCGCCAACCAATCCTATAATCTTTGGCAATCCTATATACCGCAATAAGCTCACCCTATCTAGCAAACACCGAGCCATTATTCGCTGACAATTGCAGATAGACCCTTCCACAACAACACACCGGTTATCCAAGGTAGGTACGGCAATTGTTAAACTAAGTAAGTGTACTCTTGCTCAGACCAGCTTTTTGGAAGGCGTCATCCTAATGCGTGGTCTGTTTACCACCAGAAAGCTTTGGGTCTACAACCAAGATCGCGGTAGGTCATCAGTTTAAACTTCAACCCGTGCTGGCAATATTGATGGAATCTCACATGCATCACTTTCACTCTTCCGATAAAAATGTAGCCAAACTCTTTCGATTGCACAATTTCAAACGACGTTTAAGGGAATTTAGATATTGCAGCCGACGGCAATCTCAGTGACACTGTATCACAAATTATCGGTCAGGACTAACGCACTCAAGTCAGGCAGGAAGCAAGGATGGCTGACATTTTATTTGCTTGGTACCAAATTATCGGCTTCCGCATCAGACTTCAGTAGCCTCCGTGCTGGAGAACACCCTTGACAAACACACAGTACGGCTCGCACTCGGGACGCTGACTAGCTAGTCATAAAGGACTGTTATTATCTAGACAGATCATAAAAGTCTCAACCGGTTCGAATACCAAAAGTCATAGACCAAATACAAAGACTCCGATGATCCTCACCGGACGCCTATCTTAAGAAGATGCATTCCAAGTTGACGTTGATTTAATAACGATAACTGGTTATCAACTTATACCCAAAAAGCAATTGACTTGCAAAGTGAGTGAATTTAATTATTGTATTCAAATAAGCCAAACTCGCCATAGTTCCTCACTATCTATCTCTTCGACTTGTTTTTTCAGGGCAACCTGGACCGGGTCCCCCATCACACTCCACCATCACATTTTCTTTCATACCAAGCATCTACATTTTCCGCCCTGGTGCATCATTTTCATTATAGATTATAGATAACATCACTTGCTTCTTGGCAAGAGAAATTTGCCCAGGTCAAATTCGAGGACGTTATCCTGCCCAGCTGTAAATTATTACACCATTTTTGGCCTTTGAAAGGGATGATATAAAGCTCAACCTTTTCATAAACCGATTGTTTTCCCCGGCCTCCAATCCATAACAATACCTCTTCTCTGCAGGACCTTCTTTCACCTGTTGACCCGCATTTAGCAATCAACTTACCCCCTCATTATAGTCAGACTTTTTATCATTCAGCAAAAGCGCATTATACACCACCATTTGATACTTTTTCCTATTTTTCTCTTCCTCTTCACTATATCAACAACAACATGCATTCTTTCTTTACATTACAAATCGTTTTTTTGGGCTTGAGTTTCACCACCCTCTTTCCCGCAACGCAAGCCGTTGCGGATCCTTCTGACATATCCCCTCAGGTCATCGCTAGTCGAAATCATAGGCGTCATCATGGTACGTCATCTTTTGACCACCAATCCTTTCGTGGGGCGCAGAGTGAAGCCGGGCAGATGAGCTAATTATATACCCAAACTCGTCCTTTTCCGTAGCTCGAAAACACCGTAGAGGCAAAAGAACTAGCTGCTACGTCTTGAACAAGAAAAAGACGAAAAGCAAAACAAGCAAAACAAGCAAAACCACTTACACAGCCGTCAAGCAACTGAATGGTCACGTCAGTGCAAACTCGACCAGCTCCTCCGAAACATACACACTAAAGTCTCCTGATAATTCAATGGGTTTAAAACCTGGTCAACTCACCTCAAACAATGTCTAGTAAGTCACCCAAAGAAAGAGTCATCTCATAGAAGACTGTCCGTTGATATATTTCATGTTTTGTTTTGCAGCATCGGGTTCTTGCCTGACGAAGGTGACGCCGGAGGTACCCGAACAACTATGGCACAAATTAACAAGGCCATGGGTGCCAAGTCAGCTTCCTATGGTTGGTATGCTCAAGCACACAGTGGAAAACCATTTGATGGATCACAACTTCTTGCAGTCATGGAAGATGTCAAAGCTTGTAATTGTGTCTTCCAACCAGCTGTGATGCCTATTGGCGGATGGCAAGGCCTTACAGCGTCTGATAACAGTCAAGCAATTGCGATGTACGTGTTATTCTTTTCAGATTTCTTCATGAAATGTGTGGACTAATCTTATTGATACTCTCATCATTCATGATCCTATAGTGCCAAAGTTATGAAAAAGTTCACTGATCAGGGTATCCCGGTGTGGCTCAGGTTTGCTCATGAGATGAACTAGTAAGTCCACCTCGCACATAACCTCGGGTTGACTTGCATACTAATTCACACCCTTTATCATAGTTACCAAACCGATGGTACATATCAAGGGAATGCTAACGACTTCAAGGCAGGTTGGGCAGCAGTAGCAGCGGCTTGCAAAAAGATCGCACCTGAAGTTAAGATGTGGTGGACTCCAAACGTAGCAGCAGACTCCAGCTATGCTAGCTATGCTCCGAATGACATGTCCACTGTTGATCTTGTCGGAATTGATTACTATCCTAAATCAATCTCTACTGGAACTGAGTTTGTTGATACCATGAAAGCATTTCATGACAAGTACGCTGTAGATGGTAGAATGTTTGCCATTGGTGAAATAGGGTATGTGAAAATGTCTCAATCTCCACCATTTGTAAGCAATCTGACATATTCTCTCTACAGACTGGGATACGCAGGTTCCAAAGCCGATAGAATGGCCTGGTTGAAGCAAATCATCGCCGCCAAGCAACAACTTCCTCGATTTATCAATGTCTCTTGGTTCAACTTCCAAAAGGGATACGATTACAGGATTGTGGATGCTTCGGACGGCGGATTGTTAGGCTTGCTCAAGGGCGTCTTATCGTTTTGAACCATTTCTCACGGGATTCATTATATACCTCCCTCCTGATTTTTTCCCTTTTGATCAAAGCATTTATATATTGAACATTGTATAATGTTTCAGCACTTGCAGCATATACGTATTCACATTTGTATTTCACTTTGGACTCTTTTTCTTATCTTCGCATTACAAGTTGGTTTATGTATTAGTGGTATCCCTGTTAGTCAGGCTGTTTATTCATTTTCTCTTTCGTGCATCATCGTTTTATCTCATTATTACCTGGTAGTCAGCATCTAGTAATCATGTATCCAATCACCCATGAGTAAAGCATTTTATATCAGTGTAGCCTTAAACACCCACTTGAGTGGTCTGATGACCCCATCACCACCTTGCACAAAGAGCCAACCTTTATCTGGTCAGACCCTACAATGATCAAACTTACCGAACCAAAGTACTTCCCAACTCAAACGAGACGCCGATTCACGAGTGCGGATCAGCTACAACCAATCTCAAACTTTACGATCGAGCCATAACACAGGTCATCTTGATTACAAACATATGGATAAATGTATGTCTCGCGACAAAACAAACTGATGTACACTTTTTAGTTGTTCTTCAACACGATGTATACGAAGCAAAAACCGTTTCACCCTTACTATCCAACCCACAAATCTCCGAATCCAAAACCTTAGCCAAAGCTTCAACTTGTCCATCCTGTCGCCACGAAACCAATTCAGAACCTACATCTCTCTTGACCCATCTTGTTTGTCTTTCGGATTTCTCTGGCCATTCAATAAATTCTTCAATCACTTCGATTAACCAAAATGTATATTCTGCTCTTGGAATAAAAGGTGAACTTGAATTTGATTCTTTATGTGGTTTTTTGTCTTCAGATTGATGTAGTTGTCGAATTATTTTCCCACGAATCCCAGCTATGAAGAAAAAAATCAAGTCAATAAGATACCGAACACAATCTCCTTCTCATTTAGAAAAGAGCAGGATGCGAAGCTCAAAGAAACGCGAGATTCGGATGACCAAGTCTCGAGTTAAGATTGTGTAAAGATGTACCTTCTTCCCAAGCTTCACGTAAAGCAGCTCTACCCGAATCATTTCCATCAATATCAGGTTCGATTTGACCTTTAGGAAAGATCCAAGCATTCGAATGTTTTCTTGAAGAAACTAAAAGGAATTGCGACTTCTCAAATGAATTTCCAGGAGAACGGCGGAATGTGATAGCTACGGCTACTTGACGAGGATGGATTTTGGTGTGATCCATTAAGTTGAATGTGTTTTTTGTTGAAAACCAATTGAAGTTAAGTTTGATGACTAAATCTGATTTTGATGACGTAGGTCAATTGATTAAAAGAATTGTTTTAAATATAAACAGTATTACCTATAATTTAAACACTCATAACTCTGCTGTGACTATGCTGACACTGGCAGTGGAGATCCCCAAAAAAGGTTAGATCCTTGATACAACCCACATATCTCCCAACAACATGAAGTTCTGATTACATACACAAAGGTCAGCTATCATTTGACTACACCCAAGGTGATTAGAGGTTGACAAAAGTATCGGGAAAGGTGAGTGTGATGTGAAGACACTTCATGTGATCAACTCAAGGAAATGGAACTTGAAGAGCCTCCCAGGACCTGACTAACATCACTTTGAGATCTGAAAATCCAAATCAAGTGTGATGATTTTTTAAGGATTACAAAGACTCCCAGTTTAAACTTGTACTACCAAGGTGATCAAGAACATCATCCGTGAACTGACCTTCTCTGCTAAGGAGAGAAAAGGAATGAAGTAGTACATAGTTGTGCCAAATTTGAAGGCAGTGACAAGCAAACCTGATACCACCAAATCCAACCAGTATGAGCTTCATGTTCAAGAAAACTGAACTTCAAATGCAGAAGAATATATTACATAAACAAAAGAGAGATACAAAAAGAAGAAGCAAAGAGCGAATACGAGTCAAACCAAAAAAACAATGAAATTACTTGATCAAGTTTCTTTCTCGATTGTCATTGTGATCAGATCTAAGCTTTCATAGGTTTGAAATTTCGATGAGGTTCAGGTTGAACATCTATAACTTTTTCTAATAGGTTCTTGACTACTGTTTCTCTATTCTTTCCGAATTGAGATTTGATTGATTCGATCTAAGGTACGATGAAAAGCGAAAACTTAAGATGTAAATCTTCCATAATCAATAGTATACGCAGAGATGGAAGAACTTACTTTTGCTTCTGTTTCAGTATCAATCTCACGTTGTTGATCATCAGTCGAACCAGTATGCTAAAATTGTGTCCCAGAAAACCATTCAATCAACGAGATACTCCCAAGTTTTGAAGATCAAAGTGATTTGGAATTGACGTACAGTAGATTGAAAGGCTTGGAATTCTTCTTCACGTTTAGATCTAAGTGCTTCAATTTCTTTCGAAGCTTCACCTCGAGCGTCTTTGATCTTCTGAGATCGATCTGTTCTCATCATCACCAAAGAGATAATTGAGTTTCTGTTAAACGGTGAAACCCCAAAGCTTGAAAGATGTAGGAATGATGAGGTGACACTTACATTCACGAGCTTTTTCTACTATCTTTGCGGCTTCTTTTTCAGCATCGAGTAAGGCTTGGATTCCTATTTTGTCAGAAAACGTATCACTTCTTGAATCAGTATTCCTTGGTATGAGATTTATATGATTGTTCTTGATTTATCCAACTCGTCCTGTGCTGAGTTTGACTTGATCGATTATATTCCGAGATGAATAGATGCTCACCTTGAGATTGTTGGGCAGCCTAGAAGAGTTGAGCATAAGTTTGGTATACGGATTTAGGTTGTGATAGAAATTTGACTGACCATTCTTGTTTGAGTAGGATGATCGAAAGTTACTTGAAGTTTTTGAAGTTTGAAGTTGAAGTTGAATTCGTCAATGATGCCACAATGTAAATGGATATCTCTTGTCCGCTTGACACACCAGTAGCACGTAGCATATCACCTATGTGACACCGATGTAATCCTCAACATTTCACAAGAACTTACATGATACAGTAACATGTGTAGGCCGATTGCGACCCAAAATTGAAATCCAATTTGATCAACTTCAACTTCTCAACTTCTCAACTTCTCAAATCAAATCAACAAAATGTCATTCAACTCATTCATACTAAGATCTCAATCTAACCATCTATCAAGACTCAAAAACTGTCAAGCTTGTTACCATCATCATCAACTCATACCAAGCATCAATCCAATCAATTCTTCAAATTCTCAATCTCAACTACGTCCTAGAAATTCAGCTGGTTATGCAACAGGTACAAAACCAGGTAAAGGACGTTCCTCAAACTTGAATGAAATAGAGCAGTAGAATGAGTGTTAATGGTGATTTCTGAAATTATAGGAACTTCTCCTTCTGGAAATAGGACACCTATTAAAGTCAAAATTAACAAAAAAGATCCTGGGGTAAACCATCTCAAATCGTATCTCCACTTGGGCTTCACCTAAATTTTTGATTCGGGAATTGGCTTTTGATTGCAGGCTCTTACGATGGGTGGACCTGATCCAGGTCGATTAGTAAATCCTGAATATATCACCAAAAAACCAATTGATTTATCTTCAATCCCTGAACTCGGACCGGTCTGTAACCCTTCAAAACATCTCTTCACTCGAGAATAAGTGATTCCAACAACATTGATCCCTTACATCTTTTTCATCCCATGGAAAATTCTCTGAATGATAGGCTGAATTTATTCCTGCCAATGTTGGAAGGCTTTATAAATTCACGGCACAAAGTTTAAAGGCTTTTGAAAGGTTTTCGTTACCTGATTCGATTGCGGCAGATGTGAGTGATTCGTTTTCTTCATTCATCTTTCTTGACTTTATGATTTTAGGGTTTACGCTAAAATATTTCTTTCGCTAATTTTCAAGTGGAAGCCTACACCTACACCTACTACTACGATGCGAAAGGCTTCAGTGGAGATGATATCTAAGTTGAATAACTCTATCTCACATAAAGATGGAGATCCTTCGGTTTTGACTCTCAGTTGAGTCCTTGCTACTTATAGTCTGTGGGTTTGCTTGAGCTGATTTTAATTGCTTGGTATCATAGCGGGTACGCCAGGAAGTGGAAAATCTACCGTTATGCTTCAAGCTGTTAGTCATGCAGTTCAACAGAATTGGATAGTGCTTTACATTCCAGATGGTGAAGACTTTCTTTAACTTCCCGCTATTCGCCAACAAATTTGTCTAATCAAAATTCTGATGCAATTTTTTTTGAAATTCGATTAATCTTATCATGGAAGTTAGTCAAATCATTAGTGAATGGAAAATACGCATATGAATACTGTCCAAAGACTCAAATCTATCATCAAAATACATTATCAGTTTCAATCCTCAACACATTACAATCAAGCAATTTAGGAGACCTTCATCTTGATAAAGAATACCGATTATACGGAATGAAAGATGAAAAATTAATCCAATCACCTGAACTTGTGGCCAAAGGTTTCTCATTAACGAATTTAATTCAAATCGGAATCGCTCAAGCTCATTTCGCTCCAGTGATCTTAGAAATCGTTTTGGATTTATTGGCTAATCAAACTTTAAGACCTGTGCTTTTGGCATTAGATGGAGTGCAAAATCTGTTTAGACCTACTGGTTATAAAGATGCTTCGTTTCAAGAGATCGATAGTTTTGTTTTAAATGTTCCAAGAGCTTTGGTTCAATTTGCCAGAGGATCTCGTCGTTTAGTAAGTCTTTCCCAATTGCTTCCCCACGAATAGGAAAATGGTGTTGATTTTGGTTTTGTGGTTCGTGGACATATAGAAAAAAGGTTTGACTTTAATGAGCGCTTCATCGCTGGATCAAACATCTAAATCATTGGCTTGGGATCTTACGGCTTTGAAAGGAGAAATGCCTTCGGGGTATATTTGGCCTGGGTGGGCGGCTTATGGGGAATTGGCTAGACCGGTTCATCGGTTTCCTAAACTTGAGATCGGTAGTTTGGATAGAGAAGAAGCAGCTGGGATGGCTGTTGGATTACAACTTACTAAACAAATTATTGGTCGTAAGTATTTTTTTTTCGGATTGGAGTTTACTTTTGCTGAGCATCTGGGTTTGACTTTTGGTTTGGGGGTTTGTAGCTTTGACGGATCGAGTGTTTGTTAGACATTTAGTTTCTTCTAGTGGGAATGCTAGAGAGTTTAGAAGAGAAATCAAATTTCAAACTGCATTATGATTCTCAAAGTAAAGGAGATAGAAAGGAAGAAAAAAGATAAAGGAAGATTGGATTGATCAGACGTATGTAGGAAAATCAAAGAATCATTTTGTGTTTAAGAAATCTTGGGTGTTTGATTCTTGGTTAACTTTCATTAATGGTGTTCAATGTGATAGACCAAGAGAAGGTACAGAAGTTTGATTACATAGATAGTTAAAGATTTGAGACCCAGATTGAATTTGTATACCCAAAATAAGAATTCATATATACTCGATAGCAATGATCGAAATTTGTAATTTTGGAGACATGAGCTCAAAGTCAAACAGATGTGTTGTCCTGGGGCCAGTTTGATTCAAAGTCATGAGTTATCTGAAGGTTTTGATTACAGTGATAAGTTAGATAATGTTGTGAGAGAAATCATGAGAGTCTTGTTGTTCTGAGACTGCTGTTCTGGGTGCTAAATGATTGCGGATAGAGAATATGTATGTGTTGTTTAATGAAGTATGATGGGTTTGGATAGAAGTTTCATTTCATGTTGAGTGTGAATGCATTTCTTTTATCATTTCATTTTACAAATTTGCAGAAAATGTGAAAATGTGAATCTGAATTGTAAATAGACTGAAGCTTGAAGTGAATGAGAAAGAAAGAAGGGTTGTTTTACCCACTATGAGCATGTAGTATGTACTGATATCAATGAACTTACCATAAGTGATGGTTGTATATAGTTCGATTGAAATTTTAGTGAATTTAAATTTCATTTCCCCTTTCACCAACTCGACTCAACTCAACTCAACTCAACTCAACTTGTCTCAACTTACCCTTCAAGAACTTTAACCAATCAACCTTTTATCAATCTATCACTCACTCACTATCTACCTTATCATCAACACAATCAAATGGTCATCAATTCTAATGCAAAACTAATGTCTCAATCAAATCATCAATTCAATTCAAATTCAAATCGATCACCTATCAAATTACAATTACCTGAACTTTCAATCACTCAAGCTGCTCAAGCAAGTAGAGAACGTTGGAAGTCTGACTTAGCAAACTTATTGAAACATGCTAATAATCGATTTGCTGATTTAGCTTGGACTCTTGGTCCTCATTCAAAAGAACAAATTTGGGCTCATAAAGGTTGGAAGAATCTTGAAAACTAACTAACTTTCTATTTTGAATATCTCAACTAACTAACTAACTTTGTTCTTTCGCTTCTCATCAATCCATCCATCCATCAATCAATCAATAGCTATCATTTATGCTAGAGCTGGTGGTCAATTTCAACTTAAATATCTTTCTTCTCCTGCACCACCACCTCACTCTAGAATACCACCGGTGCCATCAAATGCTTCATCAGTTTCAATCTCACCCTTTCCAACCTCATTACGATCTGTTACTCCTCAATCTACTCGAAGACCATCTTCTCCGGGTGGCAATAGTCTTAATTCACTCTCTAATTCAACTCGTCAAGTCTCGATTCTCAATGGAACTGATCCTACACTCTTTCAATCTATCCTAGAAGCTCTTTATACGGCTAATGGACTTTCTGAAGTGTTTTCATTTCTTTTTGATGATCATACTTCCGATGATGGTCCAGAAGCCCGTACTGACAAACTTCGCAGAGTCAGTCTTTTCTTTTTCGAATTTTCATCGACACACTCTCGATCATTCTCTCTTGCATTTCATTAGGCTGATCTATCATTCCTACACTTTTTTTCTCGTTGCTTAGGATCTACTCTACATGTGGCGTTCAAAACTTTATTCCGATTGTCATATCATCTTAGTCAGTGAAGAAGGTTTGGATACCACCGAGGATGGAAATCAAACCACCGAACAAGCCGTCTTCTCAGCTCATCGTGCGATCCTCTGCAGTCGATCACCCTACTTTTCCTCACTTCTCTTGGATCCATATGCAGATTCTAGCAAGCGTGTCTTTACTCTAGCTTCACCTCCCTTTACACCTGCCTCATTACATTTCTCATTAGGATATCTGTATTGTGGTACACTCGAATTTTCAAATAGGACATTTGATCTAGCAACAGCGATGCAAATTTGGAGAAGTGCTCAATATCTTGGTTTAGAATTACTCAAAGAAGAAGTAGAAGCAAAGATTTCAGATATGTGTCATAACTTTAAGGATAATTGCAAGTCTTGTATGAGTAGGATAGGAAGGGTTTATGCCTTTTCATTGGCCTTGGATGTTAATAGCAAACGTTTGGAGAGATTGGCTGAACCATTTGTGGTACAACACTTTGGGTTGATTTGGAATAAGGCAATCGGGGAACTACACTACGGAGCTCAAACTCGGATAGTCGACTTGGTCTGCTCTAGTATCGATCCTAATACCGTCATCGATGCGATTCGCTCTTCAAAACGTCTTAAAGAACGCCTGGCAAACGAGCGCTCCGACTGGTCCGATCATCTGCTGTCCATGTTAGAGCCTATCGACGAACAGATCGCTCTGGTCTTGCAACGAAAATTTCCGGCCGTGGTGACCTCCAAGGGTTTCCTGGACTTGCTAGTCGGGGTGGGATTCTCAAATGACGTATTGGAACGAGCTCTGATCATCTTGATCGCACAACTTTCAGAAGAGACTGCTGCAGAGACTTATCAAGTTTTGGTCGGACAAGTTTTGCTACGGGAGGATGGTCTTCCGATGGATGCAAGAGTGATAGTAGAAGACGCTAAAGCCAGTGTGATTAAATATCTCAAATCACGATGGATGAATGTACGATCTTTGAATGGATTTGATCCTTTAGAAAATTGGGCTTTGAAGGAAATCTCTGATGGTGATTGTTCTCTTGCTAGTTGATTTGAATGCACATACTGATTGGGTTTGGTTCATTTCACAGAGATTGGGGTCACAGTGGACGACCTCTTGCTTTCCACGGTTGCCTCAAACGCTCCAACAACCAAAACGGGCTTACGCGTTACATCGACTACTTCAAAGGATACTAATAATGATGAGAAGCACGTCATCAGTCCAGCCTCACTGCGGGCTTCTGTACTTTGTCGCAATGCATCCCGACAGCAAGCCACTCCTACTCCAAGTGTCTCTGGCAGAGTGACTACCAAATCTACCAGCTCAGCCTCCACGGTTACCACCAATCGACTCCACCTCTCAAATGTCACGAATAACTCACCTACCCCTTCAATCACCTCTTCGCTCATGTCACGACCCAGACCGAGCATCGGTAAACAAAAAGCTCTTCTTCCCTCTGTCATCACCGCCACTCGGCGAGAATCAGAAAGTGGGTCGATTGTAAGCTCCGCAATCCCACGTCGACCTTCGATCCAATCAAGTGAAACATCTGCTTCAACTTCATCCTCATCCGCACTGTCACCTAAATCGGACCCAGTTGGGATCGCCAAACCCCAGCAAAGGGCAGTTTCCTCCAGCACTACTTCATCTCACTCGATTCGATCAAATCCACCGTTACCCCCAATGCCTAAATCAGCTAATCTTGACTCACCGCGAACCTCGAACAATTCAAGAGCTCCTAGCCCAACTCAAAGCGTTACCTCAATAAGTTCCAGGTCTGTGGGCAAACGCTCCGCCTCAGTGGTAGGCAGAGCAAGACGACCATCTGACATGTCGACCACCAAGCCTAATACTACCGAGCTGAAGCCGTCCAAACCCCCTCGGACGCGAACCATCACTGGAACATCTACCACATCCATTCGCTCTACTGCATCTGTTACGCCAGGCCGCGCGCAACCTACTGCTGCGACACCAAACGGCCGTAAATCATCCAGCAAGCCAGATACGGTACGCAAAACACCGTCAAGCCTTTCCATGCGCTCTGATGCATCGAATGCGACAGTGGGAGCAGTTTACAAACGACGGCCCAGTGCGGCAGCAAAGACTCCCACATCTCACACCTTTTCCGAAACGCCACCTGTGACACCGCAGGTTGCTACAATCTTCAAGAAGAAAAACCCACCTACTGTCACCCTCGCAGCTAAGCGGCCTGATCGACTAAGAACTACTAGTGCGACTGCACGTACGGGTGCTGCCACTACTGTTCTCCGCACTCCTCAACCTGCTCCTGTCCCCCCACGACCAAGTTCAGTAACATCTGTAAGGACAAATGCCTCTACAAAAACAAATGGCGCGACGAAAGCTTCGGATATGAAGTCAGAGGCCAGTTCGAGCGGAACAACAAAGGCTGTCAAAGCCAAATCTAAAGATGCTCCAGCATTGATGCCCACAGCACCAAGTGTGAGGGCAAGAACGATTTCAACAAATTCAGTCACACCGAGTGTACGTGCTCGAATCATGTCGACAAAGTCATCGTCACTTGTCACTCAGGCCACTCGACAAAGAAAAGCTAGTGCTATGAGTGAAGTGATGCGTACACCAAAAGCCACTAAGGAGCCCAAGGAGTCCAAAAAGGAGACAGAGGAAGATTCAAAATCAGAACGCGAACTAGGACACCAATCACAAGGCTCAAATGCCTCCAATGCAACGGTCCGTCTCGGCTCAAGTAAGGAAACAACACCACAACAAACAATCATTGTCACTCCATCCTCTTCACCACCTCTCCATCGAATCTCAGCAAGCACAGTTGTACCCCCCATTCCACAACCAGGAGGTCCTTTACCAGGCTTTCCACTCTTGGTAGGAATTCCATGTGTAGTAGCCACCACCACCACTTTACCAGATGGAATGATTCAACCTGTGAAATTCAGAGCAGTAGTGAAATATTTAGGTAAAACGTTTTTTGGATCAGGTGAATGGGTAGGAGTCGAAGTAGCGGAAAAAGACAATATGCCAGAGAAAGAATGGAATGAAGGGATGATAGATGGGATTAGGTATTTTGAATTAGGACAAGAATCGATTGAATCGAAGACAAGATTGATGAGGAATTTATCGGCCACTCCGTCGGCTGGAGCGCCAGGCGGGGATCGAAACTCACCGTCTTCTAGACTTGGATCACCGTCTGGGAATGGGAATGGGAGTGTGAATGGAGCAGAGTTTGGGATGGGAACGGTTGGGTTGAGACCTTCGATGATGAGTGCTAGTGCTAATAGTTCGAGAAGTTCTAGTAGGTTGAAACATGTGGGATCTGATGAAGAAATGTCGGGGATCTCGAATGGATCGGTTCCTACTAGAGGTTTGTTTGTTAGACCTCATGAAGTGATTTTTGTGTTTTGAGAAACGAATTTGGTTGGGGGTCTTGCTGGTTTTACTTATGAGTTTTTTTTCTGGGGGGGGAGGAAAGATGAAAATGGATTTCTTTATGGGTTGAAGTGATATTGAAATATGAATTTGATCTTATTCCTTTCGTTTT
>KZ136840.1:0-11176 GCA_002157035.1 Melampsora medusae f. sp. deltoidis
AGTGGAGTAAAAAAGGAGCCGGCTTTGGGGAGAGAGAAAGATTTAGAGAAAGATCCAGAACAAAATAGGGTTGNTGGGTGGGGCCATTTCGAAGTTGACAGAATCCAGTGAGATTGTGATGATGGCGTCAGGCTTGCAAGGCAGTAGAGCGAAAAACCACACAAAGAAAAAAAAAGGAAAAATCCGGGCAGAAATCAAAACTTTTGGTTTTGCACCTGCGACGATTTTTTGGAAAAAAAAATCATTCTTTGTTGGATCGGCTGTACCATGCTAGAGTAAAAAAACTAGACTTGAAAATTCTCAAACAATTCTCATCAAAAACAGCTTTGTCTTATTCTTACTTTGTTTGAAATGGAAAAAACCACATACAAAGACAATTGACAAGTCAACCGAATTTCATTTTTTTTCTTCTTTGCAAACAAAATATATCAAACCAATTTTTCTTCAAATCAATATTTATTCATACAATTGAAAAAGGAAAGAAACTTCCACATAAAAAAACCAAACAAAAAACCTTATCTCTTGTGTATGATCAACGAAAAAAGAAACCAATCACTTTGATAATGTCCATTAACTTCAAACATTTTCTTTGTGCTCAAAAAAATCAAACCAAACCAAACCAAACCAAACCAAACCCACAAAAGAAAAAACCAAAACCAAAACCAAACCAAAAACATAAAGGCAAGAACCCATAAATAGCCAAATACCATCAGAAAAAGAATCTCTTCTCATAGGAAAGGAAAAAGAAATCCATATGTAAGGATGAGAATGTAGGGTGATTCACTATCACATAATCAAGAAAACTTCAAAACCTTTCAAAAATCAAGTTCCATCCTTTCAAATAGAAATCTGATGAGAATGCTGTTGATGAGCATGATGTTGTTGTGATTGATGAAGTTGATGAAACTGTGAATGTGACGAATGATGATGATGATCCAAACTACCTCTCCGATCTTCACTAGTAACACCATTCATTCCCATTCCCATTCCATTCCCATGATCCAATTCATTCTCTTCAACCCTATTCTCATCCTCATCATCTTCTTCTACAAAAACTAAACCAAAAAAAAAGAAAAACCCTCATCAACCAATCACTTCTTTAAAACGAAGATCAAATCACAAAAAGGAAATCTTAATCAAAAAAGAAACATCCCACAAACTTTCTCTGTAATGTTCTAAAATCGTTTCAATCGCTCTACACTGAGCGCTCATCTCCAAAAGCGCATTACTATTCCCCGGATTGCCATTCGAATGAGTAGGATCAAGACTAAGGTCTTGAGGATTTGAAGATCTTGATTTAGGAGGAGATAAGAGAGTAGGACCAAAGATAACGGCCAAGTTTGACGAACTCATCGAATTGATCGATTCATTTCTTCTAACTCTATATTTCATTTGAATTCCCTTTTAGAATCCGATTTTTTTTTCTTTGCATGCATAAGGAGGAGAACTCAACTTGTCTAAATGTCCCATCAAGTATTTCAACGTTGCATAATTAGGATCAGGTAATTCATTAACTCTTTCATGCAACCTGATATGTCTTAACCGATCATTCTCAATCCCTACGAAAAAAAAACACCAAAACACAATCAAACCTCTCATTTCTTTTCCTTTTGGTCCGAAAACCAAAACCAAACCATCCAAAGAAGTTAAGAAAAACAAAAACGTACGACCCGCTTCAATAAAACCAGGATAAAGGTTCCAAGTCAATAAAGGTTCCGGTAATTCTCTTAACCAAAGCTTCAAAGCTCCCGTCAAATCATTCAATTCCGAAACGTTTTCAATATTCACATCCAACTTAACCCCTTCGATATCTAAAAAGAAAAAAAAGTGACCCACCCCAAAATCAATCCCCAAAAAGAAAGCTATCAAATCAAAAGAAAGACAGAAAGAAAAAAGACAAACCAGAATCAAGTTTAGATTTCAATTTGGCAATCTTAGAAGTCGTTCCCGAAAGTCTATAAACCCCCACCAATTCCAAGCCTCCAGCCATCTCGATAGCCTGCACACACTTCTCCAAAATCCTCGGCACATTACTTCCACCATTCTTCCCTCCTGCATTCTGTTTAGATAACTGAAGGGCCAGATCGACCCCGAAGGATTTGTTCGGGTCGATCTCGAGTGAGGCTTTAGGCGAATTGGTCGTCATCAAGTTGGTGGGTTGTAAAAGCGGGAAAGCCGAGTTCAGGTTCGTTGTGGAAGTTAAGTGGGTTTGGTTGAAGTGGGCTGCATAATGGGCCATGTAATCTTTGAAATCTAGTCGGTTGTCGATGGATTTGATTTGGGAGGATAAAGATTGATGGATCGGTTCGTCGGGGGATGGAAGGTTTGAGATGGCTAAGGCTTCGTTTAAGACGATGGATTCGGTTTGGGTGACATAGTTTGTTAGGTAGTATTGGATTCCTAGATCGATTTCATCTGAATGTTCCTTGAGTGTCTACACAAACCGCAAAGCATTAAAATCAGTTTCAGGAATTCACTTCGAGCGTTTTGTTTTTCAAAGAAAGAAATCACATACTCGTAAGATCCTTGGTAATTGTAAGTTGAAATACTCTTGACGAACTTGTTGAGTAGCCAAGATCTGAGCCCGATAAAGGTCCGAAGCATTCGACATCTTCGCCCTCATCTCTTCCTCCTGCCTAGCCAACTGTCCTGGAGACTTCGATGACTTGGTGGTGAATTTCGAAATCGCTTTAGTCATCAACTGACCACCCCCACCACCTGATGATCCATTATTGGACGAAAACGCATGAGATCCCATCATCTCATTCCCTCCTCCGTTCTTAGCAACTAAGGTCTTTTCCAACTCTTCAGCTGTCAGCTCGAATTTCATCTTAGCCTTCTCAGCTGCTCCTTCAGCTTCAGTGACCGATTTCTCTAACCTACATCCTACATCCTTATTAGCTTTCCTGACCCGTTCCACTTCCTTTGCCACATTCGATAATTCATCCGATACGGTTCCCACCTTAACTGAATGTTCTATCCTCTCTAATCCAAGCTTTTCATGAACAAATAAGAAATTCCTGAATTGGTTTGAAAATGTTCCAGCTTTAACTTCACCACCTGAATGATTATAAACTTCTAATGTACTCCTGGCCAATCGACTCAGTTTTTGTCCATACTCTTCTTCTAATTGAGATTTTTTCTTTAAAAAGGTCGAGACTTCTCGTGCTGATCCGATGGCTTGTTTCAATCTATCTAATATTAATGGTAATCCACACTCTAAATTACATAACGTTCTTAGCACTCCTTCATCAAAATCTATGGGAATTAAACCTGGATTGTGTGGGTTGGGTTGGGCTGGGGCAGTTGAGATTGATGAGAATGATTGGGATGAGGATGGGATGATGGTTACATTGCTGATTGAAGGTCTTGATGATTCGAGTGGTAATGAAGTATTGATAGGCTGAAATGAAAAGAATAAAACAATCGTTAGTTTGTTTGGTAATAAAAGTTAGATTGAAAAGAGAGAGAGAGACTAAACTGGTGGAGGTGCTGTTGATGGTGGATGATGATGATGATGATGATTTAAATCAGATAAGTGCATTAGATTTTGATTAGTAGTATTGATGATAGTAGGATTTGAGATTGAAATAGAAGAGATAGATTGAGACCTATTAGAAGAATTAGAAGAAGCAGAAGAGAGGACTAATGAAGATAATCGTTTAGCTTTAGAAGTAGATTTAGAAAAGAAACCAGGTGAATGAGGTGAAGAAGAAGGTGAAGGTAATGGTAAGGTTAGGGATGGGATTGAGTTTAGATAAGGTAATTGTAGATTGATGGAAGATGGTGAAGGTAAAGGTGAACTTGAAGGTGATTGAGTTAAAGCTGATTGAGATTGAAACTTTCTGATTTGAATAGGTGAAGGTAAAGATGAAGATGTAGATGATTGACTTGATTGTGGTTTTGAATATGGTGGTTTGGTAATAGTAGTAGTAGTTGTAGTAGTAGTTGATGATGATGATGGTTGAAATTGAAATTGGTGTGGTGGTGAATGTGAATGTGAATGTGAATGTGAATGTGATGGTGGTTGTTCTGGTTGTTGAGGATGATGTTCTATTGAAATTGAAATTCTTTCTGATTGAGCTGTTGCTGTTGTTGCTGAGTTAAAATCGATTCGTAAAGAAATTTGAAAGGAATTTAAAATAAACAAAAAAAACCAATCCCAAAAGAAGTTGAGTGTGTAAGTTAACTTTATCTCATTCGTCATCAACTCTGACTCTGACTCTCAATCAAACATCTTAAAAATAGGTTGTCTGATTTCAAATCATCATAATCAATCAAAAATGACGAATTGTACTAACATTCTTTCTTGACCTTTTTATAAATCTTTCCATCAAGACTATCATTACTCATCATCATCATCTTGACAATAGCTGATCATAATCAACCAATCAATTAAATCAAATCAATCCAATCCAATCAATCCAATCAAATTCGTGAGATAACTATCATCATCAAAACCAAAAAGAAAGATCCAATCTTGAAAACTCACTTTGAAAACCACTTATAAAAAAAGATAAGAATCGATCGATCGAATGGGTAAGTAAAGGTAAGTAAAGAAATGAAGGATTTCCTAAACACAGAGGCTTTTTTATAAAAGGATAACTTCACAAAATAAGAAATCGAATGTAAGTACAATATGTATGTACCGTGCAGCAACTCTCATTTAACTTTAAAATTCGGAAATTTTAACTTCTTCTCCTTCTTGTTCAATTTGCCTAAATTCTGGGATTTCCTAAGAAGAAATTAGAAAGTCTGAGGTTTTTTTTATTCTCTTTGGAATTAAACTTTCTTCATTCATTCATTCGGGACATCCATCCATGTTCATAAATCTTGATTCGATTTGATTTTTACAATCTGGATTTCATCAATTTCGAATTCGATGGGTAAATTGCATGTCGTACTTTATATCGCGGGAATCAGAACTCGAAAACTTTCTCACCGGATTCCCCGCCAATTTACTCGAGTGTTTTGCGGGTAAAATTGGTCAGACTTTTCCAAACTTAGCCTCGGGCCGTTGGCGAGGGACTTTGTTGAGTTTGAGACTTTTCGGTGATTTTTGTTTTCTTTTTTGAAATTCATCGATCGTCATCGTCAATTCACTTTGTATGAATTGGATCTGCAACATACAAATAGATTGATTGGATTTGGATTTGGATTTATGCAGTCATATGATTCTTGTACTTATCGTTTCGGCTTCTTTTGAAAGGTTGATTTGGTAAATTCGATCGGTATCCTTTATTCAGAAATCACAATCGAAGCCACTTTTTGTATCATTTATTGGCAATTGCATCATACATACTTCATTTCCTCAATTTACCTCATCTCATCTTTATCTTTATTCACTTATCTCCATCTTCATTTCCAATCTTTTCCAATTCATCTTGGAAATCTTAATGACCAAAATCTCATCAAATCGAGATCACAACTACATACTACATATACATATATACTTATTAATGGCCTTATCAAACAGCTTATGTAGATAACAATTAACAAACTGATTTGCTGAAGTAAATGAATACCTTGGTCTCTTTTTGTAACATAAAGGGCATGGAAAGAAGTCCACCACCACAAATAATTGGCAAAGATGTGGCTGGGAAGCGAAAGAAAATCATGAGGTAAACAGGGAGAATTGTGAGGAATTCACGGAGATGAACGTGATGAGATAAAATAGGATAAGATGAGATGGTGGTCAACAGCTTATGACATCATGCTTCAAGTATCCAATGATGTCAGAATGCGAATTAAGGCTCTCACCCGACCCTCGCCAGCCCCGAGGCACTCGTCGGGTGAGCATACCCGAGCCCTCCCCGCACAGGCTTCAAAGCGTCTTTGGCCCGTGAGTAGGACTCTTTCGGGGCTTTTTTTAGGGCTTTCAGGACCAGGTCTCACCCTGTCTCACCCTTGTTTGATTTGAAAAACAGTGAAAAAAAAACAACAAAAAATAAGAAAAAATAAGGAAAATAAAGATGAATACATACAAGAGATTTTCAACGTAATTTTGCACCATACTTGATCCAACTTTTAATTACACACAAAAGGGCCTCATAAGTGACGGCTTTCCATACTCATTTGATACTTGGTCCATAAACCACTGCCAACTGAAAAACTTCACCAGACAATACACTTGTTGCTGGGATAGCTAAGTGTGCACGAGCCATTGGAGCCAGAGTTGAGAGGTTATTTTGCTGCAATTGCCAAAACTGCCTATATGCCCCCCATTCAGATTGGTAAACGCCAAATTCCATGGACTTAGGGGTTAATGGCTTTTCAGGGGCATTTTTATACGCAGTTTTGACTGCAAGTGAGTATTTAATGCTATTTGCACGCGCACAATCAGGCTCAAGACTTGTTCTAGTACTGGATGTGAGTTTTTTTGATGTGCTTGGCACAAAACACTTGGCTACCATTGTAAACGGACAAATTTGTCAAAACTTGTTAGAATTGTCAAAGATATTGGTGAGCACTGAATATCCTCCTTAAGCATTGAACGAATTTGAAAATCAGTACGACCAAGCGAAAATATTTAACATTAGTTTGATCGACACCAGAAGAGCGATTTTAGTTGAAGACGGTCAAGATAATAAGTTATATCTGTAGCCTATCTACGAGTCCCACTCTTCTCGATAAGGTTGCTCATCAACAAACACATGGATTCCAAAATCCCTCCAAATTTTTTCTACCTCCTTTTTGATTTGAATTTTGACCTCTTCAGTAAACCAATTAACTTGACGAAGACGTAATATAAAAAGTTTAGGCCAAGTAGATAAAGATAAGTGACGTTGGATTGGATTCCATAGTTCTTCTTCCAAATCACCACAACATTCCAAGACTTCTAGATCTTTACAAGTTTCAAAGTTTTTGAGCAGATCGATTTCAAAATGGTGTAATAAGTTGAGTTCTTTGAGAGATGGAAGATCAACTTGTTCGGTTAAGTCGGAGCGGGGATGAAACTTATCAAGCTGAATACAAAGTTTTGTGAGAGATGGTGCGTTCCCACTGAGTAAGGTGTACAACATCCGAGCAGATAGGTCTTTGCACCGTCGAATTTCAAGTGTGGTAAGACGTTTGATCCAGGAATTCAAGGTCCAAGTTTGGTCATCGAATGTAACATTTTCAAGACTTAGGTTTCGAAGGTTTTGATGATGTGATATTATTGATCCAAATGAATGTTCTATGGACACTGCGAGAGCAAATGACCACCCAGAAAGTTCCAATGATACGAGGGACGGTAATGCCTGGACCAATGATGTCACAAAACCACCAACGAGCCTATGTTGAGCACGAGCATCCAATCTTAAATGTTGAAGTCGAGGAAGAGTGACCAATAAAGCTTGTAAGCGTCGAGTTGCCGGAATAACTCCAGCTAGATTACCATCATGGTCTGGAACAATGACTTGAACAGACTTTAGAGCTGGACAAGTTTGGAAGATCTTCTGGATATTCACTAATCCGATTCTATATCTTCCATCTTTCTGGAGCCATGTTGATTCGCGTATTAAGCAAGGTACTGTATTATCACAAAGAGTACTTTCACTTTCCACAATATTGGTACCAAAGAGCTCATCGTTACCATTAAAGAGATTTTTGTCCAATTCGAACGAAGCTGATTTTACCAAGTTTCCATGTTTCAAGAGGATATTTTCAGTCCAATGTGATATAGGAGCAGGTTGGTCACTCGGAAACCGGATTTTCTAGTGAGTTGATTGCAATAAAAATTAGATTAGCGCACTTTCCTGTCAATGTAGATTTAAGGAGGCCTCTAGGCAAGGAAAATGATTCATACCTCCCACAACTTAGGAAGACAAATTCTATGAAACCTTCGATTGAGAACAGCCAGATTTTGGAACGTAGTGAGGATTGGTGGAGCCTGATGATCTAGGTACACCGCATACGGCGGACAATCCGGAGGGGTATGGACTATGCGCTCCGTTCTGCTTTCATTGATAGAGTCGTGTTCTGTGGTATCTAATTGAGACTGATGGTATACAAAGTTGATAATTTTTTCTAGAACTTCTTCTGGAAAATTTTCTAAACTCATGGTGCCTTCAGCGAGAGTACTCAATGGAATAGACGAAGATTGTAGGTCTATCTAAAGGCCTTTGGTACCAATAAGAAGGGTATATGAATCAAGTTATATAACAGTATTGTTGAGATGTCTTTTGATGATCTTTGTGTATGTAGGAGAGACGAAGGATGACTGATAATTGATCAATTGACCAGACGTTGTTGATCGAGTATGCAATTGTTCCTTTGCTAAGGATCAAACCAAGGGAGTGAGAGCCTGAGGGTAGATGTTCTGTGGCAGCCATTGAAAAACTTTGAAAGGTTAAGGTTAATCTAAACCATGAGGGCCTGAGCTGACTGATTTTACTGCGAGGTTGTCAGTCAGAAGCTGTCATAAGGAATGGCATCAGAATTTCCGAATCGCACCAACTGACGCAAAAAGATGCATGAATTCCTCATGAGGATCAGGACACTCCCTTTCTTTCTTGATAAGAAGGTCATGGATGATCAAGGAGCGGAACCAGAATCCTAATTCATTAAGTGACCCCAGACTGGTGAGCTTGATCATGATTGACAATGATAACATACAAACCTAGACTCAAGCGGTTTAAGTCTCACAAAAATCATCAAATGAGAAAATGAGATGAGACAAGAGAGTATGAAAAGTTTTGTGAATGCACTATGTGTGGATCACATTCCAAAGATCATCATATTCATATCTTTTTGACAGAAATCAAAGCACAGTCCACCTCAACAGATGTAATAGTATTAGTAAATCGGGTACATTTTTTGGTATGGATTAATTTAAGAAAAGATGCTCAAGTAAATGCCTAAAATGATGTTGGTGCAGAAACCCTTATTACAAAGATAAATCAAGAGTAAAAGGAAGAATGAGTGTCAACTATTAATGCGGTTTATCAAAGGTGGAAGTCGGTACGAGCTTTGAGGATGGTAAACAAGGGTAAACAGCTCGTGACATCATTGTTTTGACAGAAGATATGTAAGGAGAAGTCCGACCCGTTGGTAGACTTAATATATTATCTGACCATAGAATCCTCAAACAAGATATCTAACATTTGACACTTTTAAACACCAAGAAGATGAGATTGTTGGACAACAGAAGATTAATTCTAGTCGAGACGATAAGGCTTTTTGTTGATAAAGACACCAATGTTGGATGTTTTCCCAATCCTTGTCGCCTCCTTCTTGGCTTTTGCTTGATTCCCTGGATCAAACCAACCTGAATGACGAAGACGTAAAATTGAAAGCTTAGGCCAAGTAGATGAAGAAATGTGATGTTCTATGAGTTCCCATAGTTCATCATCCAGGGAACGACAACATTCCAACACTTCTAAAGTTTTACAGCCTTCAAAGTTGCCTAGTAGATCATGATTGTAATGATAAGGTATGACGAGTTCTTTGAGAGCCGGGAGAATAAACTGTTCAGTCAAATCTGATCGTGCGTATTTATAAAGTTGAACGCAAAGTTTGGTAAGACATGGTGCAGATCCACTGAGTAAATTGTGTAATATGCGAGGAGACAGCTGAATACAACATCGAAGTTCAAGTGTCGTAAGTTTTTTGAGCCAACAGTTTAGATCCCAAGTTTGATCCTCAAATGTAACACCCCTGAGACTTAGTTTTCGAAGGTTTTGATGCTGGGATAACTTCCATCCAAAAGATTCTTCTCCGGTTGATCTTTCAAGAAAGTGAAACCCAGAAACTTCCAATGATACTAGGGACGGCAATTCTTCGAGAAAGCCGATCAAAAAATCACCTGGAAGATAGCGCTCCTCTCGTGGGCGACCCCATAATTTTAAATGTTGAAGTCGAGGAAGGAGTTTGAATAAAGCTTTTAAGCGGAGTGTGATCTGAGAAAACCAGTCCGGATCAAAGTGCCAAAAAGGGATAATGAGTGACATCGACTCTAGAGAAGGACAAGCTCGACAAATCTTTTCGATATTCAGCAGGCGGATTCCAAATCTAAAATCGCACGTGAAGATTCCGGACATGGGAATTGTATTATCAGAGAGACTACATTGAGTCTCCGAAAGCTGACGGTCCTCATGAAAATGATTTTCTTTCAATTCAAACTGAGCCGATTTGACCAAGTTTCCATGATTCAAGAGGATATTTTCGGTCCAATGTGACATAGGAGCAGGTTGATCACTGGGAAACCTTAGTTTCTAGTAGATTCATTGGAATAGAGACAATAGACTTGAGTCAGCTCGCTTTACATTTGTAGATTGGAGCGGGAAGTCATGCAGAAAAAAAGGATTCATACCTGCCACAATCTAGGCAAACAAAGCCTGTGAAACCTGCGATTAAGAACTGCAACATTTTGGAATGTGGTGAGAATTGGTGGGGCTTGGTGATCTAGATATACCTTGTACGCCCGGCATCCCTGAGGGGTGTGGAGTATACGTTCTTCCCGTCTTTTATTGATAGACTCGTGTTCTGTGGTGTCTGAATGAGACTGATAGTATACGATGCTGACAATGTTTTCTAACACCTCTTCCGGAAGACAATCTAAACTTATGATGCCTTCAGCTTGAGTATTCGATGGAGAAGTCAAGGATTGTAGTGCCATATAGACGTCTGTGATCTTGGAATAGGCAGGCAGTTCGACCAAGTTGATAGACAAGTGGATTCAATTTTTTGAGACGTGCGTTGTCGAGCTTCGTTGAGCACTTTGTTAAAACTTGATATCTCATGTGAATGCTCGAATAAAAGGATAATTGCTGATGAATGTCAATTCATTGATTTGATAAGGATTGGCGATCAGGTCTTTATATCAGAATTGTGTCGCCCGGGATCATACCAGGGAAAGTTCCATTCTGTGGCAGCCATCAAAAAATTGTGGGTTATGGAATACGTATAGACTCATACTGACATTAAAACATGACATGGATTTTACATGTAAATTTTCCATGTCACGTTTGCTCGAAATTCACTCTCGAGCCAAAAACCGTCCGAGATGACTCATACCGACACACAACGACATGGATTTTTGACTCTCAAAAACCATGTCGTAACATGAGTCATCTTGTACGTCATGCCATCCGAGAAATGTCACCACAACACCACATGACACCATGTGATTTTTTTCCAATCGGGAGTTCAAAAAAAGTACCGAACTAAACACTCAATTGACTCAACCACCAAA
>MWRK01009649.1:0-10929 GCA_002157035.1 Melampsora medusae f. sp. deltoidis
TCTGGAAGTTACCGAAAACGTTAAAGAGTGAGTCAAGTACTTGAACAACGAAGTTGCAAGGAGCAGCCGATTCAATTTGAGTTCACGGTTGTGTACCGAAAACACTGTTGCACATGTCGTTGAGAATTCCGGGGGGCGCTACTTATCGTCCTCCATCTGCAATGGAAAATTAAGTCTGCGCGGCATGGACCGATGAGTTATGCCGTGCCTTCCTTCGAACCAATAGTACATATTTCAAAGACAGTCGACCTATAAGTTATAAATCTTTGCAGCTCTCCCACCATCGTCTTGCTGACTAGCTCGGGCGAAATATCGTCCTGAAAGATGGCGTGTAAGGAGGGACGCCATTGGGGTCAAAGATAAGAGGGGATCGCTTCGCTCTTGGTGACTCTCACTTTAACCTCTCTTCCTATAATCCAAACATCGCTATAAGTTGATCCGTCTCTTATCCTGATACCCACAAGTCTCACCCATCTTTCTTCTCTATCAAGCTCACTAAATGCCTCTCAGTCCCATAGAAGCGCTGACGACTTCCCTAGCGATGCTCGGTTTAATACCAGCCAACTCCACACCCCTGGTATCGCTGATGAATAATACTTTGATGACCGCATCAATGGGACGGTCGTCTCAAACGATGGGACCCTTTTCCAGTGGGGCGCCTGGTCCGATTGCTACAGGAGCGGTCAACTCGAATAATACGTCCACAAAGTCGTGTGGCCTGACTACTCCATTGTATCACACGAAGACTCCTCTCATAGCCGTTTTGCCGCCTTTCGACCATGACCTTGCTGTGATATACCGACATAGGCAACAGAGATCGGTAAACTTGGGAGGCTGGTAAATAATCTCTAGTCACACTTCTGCCGATCTCTTCGCGTGGTTTCAAAAGACTCATAACCCCTTCTGCAAAAATTGTTTCCAGGTTTGTCCACGAGAGTTGGATGACACCATCTTTGTTCCGATGTGCTAAAGGGCCACAGGCTGCTGAATTAGATCTGGCTTCAGGTTGGGGAGGAGTCCGACAAGCTCGATCGGTTCTGGAACATCATTGGGATACTTTCATCACCGAGAAGGACTTTGCTTACCTCCAAAGCATTGGTACGAAATCCTGACTGTTATGCAACTCCCTAATTCCAATCTCCCAACTCACAAACGGACGCTATACATCTCAACAGGTATCAACACAGTCCGAATTCCCATCGGGTATTGGATGCTGGGGCCTGAGTTCTGCGCAGGAACTGCGTTTGAAGGTGTCGCTGGCGTCTACATCAATGCTTGGTCGCAAGTTACCAATGCTATCAACATGGCGGCGAACCATGGGATTGGTGTTCTAATAGATCTACGTGAGTTTTTAGACAGCCGTCGAGATGTGTGCAACTCTCAACTAACCATCTTCTGGCAAAGATGGCGCACCCGGTTCGCAGAACGGAAAAGCAAGCAGTGGGACAAGTGACGGCACATCGTTCATGGACGCCGCGGCGACAAAAAACGTCCTGGTATTCCTGTCGGAAAGACTAACTCAAGTTTCAAACGTGATTGGGATCGGACTACTTAATGAGCCAATAACCTCTGCTTCTATGGATGAATTTTGTAAGTACGATGATGCTCCCCTTAGTTATCTAACACACTGATGAATCCACATTTCATCCTCCCAAGATGATGACTTGCTAGCTGCTTTACGAGAACTGTGTCCTTTGGCTGCCGAATTCCCCTACTATTTACAAGACGGATATGCCTTAACTTCAACCGCGCAATATATAGAAAGCCGAGTTGATTGGCTAATATTGGACCACCATTCATGTTAGTATATACTTGTTCACAACCCCTTCTTCACCTAACTGATCAACTTGATGACAATTCAATCCATCAGATTTTACTTATGATGGAGGATCGCCTTCTGCCAATACGAGCCCGAACACATCACCTGGTCAGGTCCCGGCGACTCCCTTGACGGTGCTTCAGGATACCTCTGAAATGCTACACAACAATATGATCATTGGAGAATTCAGCTGTATAATGTCAAAGGCAAAACTCATACAATACAGCAATCCACTTGCGCCTGAAAAAAAGCTGTGCTACCAGCAGTTGGAAGCATACGCCTCAATGACCAACGGGTATCACTTTTGGAGTGAGTGAATATGATCATAATGGTAGAGATCCATCATGATGACTGATATTTTTGTTTTATCTCGATGCGCTTAGGCTACACAGGCGAGTCGTGCGATAAAGGGAATTGGTGTTTCAAAACCGAGGTGGGGAACATCTTGCCACAAGACTACATGGTTTACAATGGCCAACGGATCAATCAAGAGACTACCAGTACCGAAATTCGTTCTTCAATATCTAAACTCGTTGCACCCAGCACACGAAAAGGAGTGACCAGTAGCCTGCCACCTGTCTCATTATCACAAAGAGACATATCTCGGAAAAGACGGCAAATAAGTGGGCTGTCATCAAGCCCCGCCGTCCCTGAAGATTCATCATACATCAACGTCACAGAGAGCTCTGGATCACTCTTTCAAGATGCATATTCTGATGGATTCTCGGTGGCAAAGCTTTTCGCCCTAGAAAACTTCAGCCAGCTGGGTTTTATTGACCATTACATAAGTTGGAGGATCAGCCTCATCAAATCAGGTTCAATTTTGCCACAGATGGGTAAATTTATGGCACGCGATCAAGACACGAAGGATTACTCTGTATGGTTTCTTCGAGGGCTCAAGGATGGCGAAAGATTAATCACAATGGCGATCCAGGAGAATTCTATCAAAGGAATGGTAAAGAGAAGAATCAAAAGAGACTTGCGAAGAATACCAAACGCAACTTCGTAGCTTAATCTTACCATTCAGATACTTCTACAACGAGTCTGAACTGTTTCGAGTTCAGGAAAAATAATCTGATGTCCTCATTTGTACTTCTTGTATCATATTTGAAGTCATGGATGCGGGTAGACTCCATTCATTTGATGTAAACTACCTTGACTCGATGTTTTGTCAGTTTATGTTTGTCGAGTGAAATATAATCTAATCTGGTCAGTAAAATGTTATCAGGTCCAATTCTTCTTTTGTCCCCTAGCGCCTCAATAGGGGATGGAATTGGAACTAGCCTGCAGATCTGTGCACACGAAACTGGAATCAAGAGACCCTATGTATACAACGTGAATGCCATTGGGAGGCTCATCAGGACCTTGAAAACCCCCGTGTATGAATCATAGGGATTACACCCAAAAACATATATGCATACCAGCCTCAGGCGTTCCGTTCAAGGATTGGGATATAATTCTGCCACCTGACCTTGAAACCTGGATTTGAAATCAATCTTACTTCTCATCGCTCTTTTTCACTATGACAGACATCCACTTTCTCCAGCTATGCTGTAGAAGGTACGTCAAGACATCCTCTTGCTGGTTTTTTTGTCTCTGAAGCTGATTCATAAGGTAAGCTTTCCTGCTGGTCTAGCAATTTCACATGAAGTTCAGTCCTTCGATTTGCCATTTCAATGTATTGTGAGCTAAAGTCCATACTAATAGGATGCACAAGGCATACTGCTCAAGGCTTTTGTGGACAGGGGAGGTGATGTATAAGAAACACAGTCTCACATCTTAGTCAAATGACAATACAATAGAAGTTTTTATTGCGATTCTTTCATATTGTAGCCACTTTCACACCATTCAGGAATCTCTAGAGTAGCATTCATATTTCGATAGAATCATTGCCATGTAGTGTAGAAAATCCCTGGCGAAAATGGTGTTTGGCTTTGGAGGGAAGCAAGTCCTCTCAGGATACTGAAGTGTTTCACGTTATGTGCCGGGAAGATTCGATCAATATGCCTTTCTGCTTGCAAAGGCACAACAATCCAGTCCGTAATGATTGGTCATCTTGGTGTCCCGGAGCGCATTGCGTCATATGAGGTCAACGGGTACTCCATCATAGACATCAAACATAGGCCGTCGCGTTCCTGAATCAATCATTCTGACCCAAAGAGAAACTCCGAATTCAATGAGTCACTTCCTCCTCAAATGTGCAAAGTTCGAGCTCTAAGATCGGATGATTTATGATCAGCAGAGGTAAGAAGCACTCGTGACAGGTCCAATAGGTTCAATAATCCAGAAAATACGGCTCACCTGTGAATGAGTTGAGAAGGGCTGTGTACGAAACCTAAACGAGACGAAATTGTTGTTCAGTATCATCGCAACTTTTCAACTTCATCTTCAATGTTTTGCTGATATGACCGTTGTTGATGCAACTTACATTTGCAATCCATGGTGCTAATGCATGCTGGCTAGCAAGGTTTTCGGCCCTTTTTACCACGTCTACAGCCCGTTCGACAGCCCGAACGTCCTCTCTAGAGTTTTTGAATCGACCAGCTTCGACCACGAATTGTTGTCGGATGGCCAAATAAGATATGATGGTTGAATCCAAGTAATTGATATAATCTCGTACCTAATGAAAAAATCGCCTTTGAGTATCGAGCCTGTCAGCATAAATGAGTAGGGATATGTCGCAATGTACCTCAGATAGATTTTGGCAACACGTCGTTCCGTCAGACAACTTTATGGATGGCTCTCCCCACACGGCGGAGCCCTTCTCGGCCGAACTGCGAGTGGTTCGGTTCGTTTGCTCGGAAGGCCCGTAGTAAAGTCCACGTCCCCATTGGTCTACTGTCGGTCCTTGAAAGACTTGAGATTCAGCAAAGCATTTACTAGTTTGATTCTGGGTCAAGGGTAATGATAGTGTGGTGGGCAAGGGAACTGAGTCGAGGGTACGAGGAGCTGAACCGTTTGTGCTACTGATGAGAATCAACGTTATGGCGAGAAGAGCGTGGAGCGCCATGGTGCTGCCAGAGATGAAGTTTTAGATCGAACGTAGGAAGCGTGAACTACGTGGCCGTCTGTGAAGAGCAAGAGTCGGTCAGCTTGAGTGTTTTTACTACCACGACGTGGACCCCGCAGAGCTCTGATCTATAAATAGACCCTGAGTGTGAAAGTAGGTGAAAGTCCATTCATGTTCAATTCCAGACTTCCATACAGCCCTGGTTCAGTACGATACTGAAGTGGCTGACGTACCAGAAGATCTATGTAGGAGCTCAAAATTCTGAGTGAAGTTTGCATGTTTGAGGTCAGTGGTCACCGGTGTTCGATGTGGTCCCAGCAATGGAGTATGTAGAAACTTTGAAGGAGCGCAGCCTGCTCTGTCGGCTTCGCTAAGGGTTTGGTATCTGACAAAGGGATACACCACCGAGCAGAGTGAAGCTGAGTCATGTCATTGTGGAGCACCAGACTGACAGACGAGTTTTTACATCTCATGGTATTGATAACAATATCGTAGCCTTAGGGCAGCGAAGCAAGTCAGGGACAAACTGACGTTGTATCGTGAACTAAAGTACTCGGGTCAAGGGGCGAGCAGAGCACATCACACAAATCACAACCACAAATGTTTCCGACCTGAAGGTGTGAGATCATGCGGTCTCAAATCAAGCTCAATAAATCCAACTTTCAATCTACATTTACACAAAAAGCTCAGAACATGAAACATCAAGGTGAAGGGAAGTGACTATATATATATATATATTTACAGAATGGAATGTCGCGAATTCTACAAATAGAAGAATCAAGTTGGCTTTCTCGTTCGACATTCACCGATTCCTAGTACCTCCAAACCCAGTGGAAGACCTAATAGGGCCCATATTACTTGAATCATCCATATCTCTTGAACTTCCTTGACCTCTATACATCGCTCTAGGAGTTTCATATCCTCGTCCACCGAAAAGCCCACCTGTACCAAACCCCATAGATCGGGTCATAAAGGGTGATTGATCGAAATCATATGCTCTTCGCTCCTGCTGTCGATTCCCAAAGAAACTTGTAGCGGCCGTCCCAGCCAAAAGACCTACACGGCAGGGTAATTTGATCCAGTCATGGCATTGTCTCAGCACTTCATTTTATAGGGTGACTTTGTCGTGATACTTCAGAGTGACTTGAAAAAATGAGTGATTTCTGACTTACCAGTCCAAAATCCTGGCCTCCAAGACTCATCTGTACCACCAGATGTTTTGGGGCGAGGTGGGTTCCGAGGGGAATAGGGTGGTGGTGGATCGCTAGGTCGGCCACCGCCCCAGAATCGAGACCCAGGTCGATTCCCGCTGCCCCAGCCCCAACCTCCACCACCTCCGCCGCCGCCACCACCACCACCTGGTCCTCCAAAGGAGCCAGGAAAGTATCGGCTTAGTGGCCGAAGTGCGGTAGAAAAAAGCGATCGAAGGAATGGATAGATGATAAAGATCCCCACGATTGCAAAGAGTGCCCAGAAGAGAAAAGCTTCCACTACAAATAGCAGCATACGAGATCAGCTGCTTGATAGATTGATAGAGCCGTAGAAGTAAAATCTTCTATGTACACTTACATGAAATCCCATCGCGAGTGTGAGATGAAGAAAACCCAGCATCTTTCAATGTATAAGTCAATCCACAAGATCCTGAATGAATTTCGCAAAATATGGAACCAACTCCCGAAGCAAAGTTCAGCAAAACTACTCGCGCAATGAAGTCAAGAGATAAGTTTGAAATGTTTCTTCGCAGTACTGACCTTCAAGAACATACGGATCATCAGCATTTCGAAACCCTTCACAACTCACTTCGGTTCGACCAAGCTTGATACTCGAAGGCAAATCAGCTTCACATTTCCACTGAACATTAGTACCAGATCCTAGAGAAGAATATATGGATTAAAACAAACCCCAAGGGAAAAAAATCACAATTAACAAAACTCATACAATGCCAATTCTCTCTCACTCATCTGAATCATGTTGAAATGACGTACCACCTGTATTTTGACATTGGATCACATCTGGTTTAAATCGCTTACAAGGTTTTCCTTGACAAACTAATTGAAGTACTGGACTCGTACGTCTAAAATTCGTTCGCTCTCCATCGTAAAAGGTTAAAGTATCGATAGACGAAAGAAGAACTCGTTTTTGGGTGGCCATTCAGTTTGTGTGAAATGGTTACAATATGAGTGGCTATATTGTGTGTAGATATTGACGCGTGTGATCACCTGGTTTAAGAAGTTGTGATAAGCTGATGATAGAACTAGAAGTAATGCAAGGAGAGGTAAAGACAAGCAGAACCATGATCGAATTGACTCCTTTCCAAGTTTATGATTTCCATTCGAGAACTTTCGACCCTGCCACGTCACCAGTTTCGAACTAGAGTCAACTTCAAGTGAGATGATTCCGGGTAATTTCGGGTATGTTCTCGTCTTCAGGCTTGGAGCTACATACGCCCCAAGCCCGGATCCGGGAGTTATCTGACACACCCAGTCCCAAACTGGTGGTCGCGCTCTTGACAAAAGACACCAAATATTCCTCAGCGGCCGCCTTGATTGAAGCTACTGATGCAACGAAGAATTCCCAAGCTTTGCCGCCGATTCTAGCTTCTTTGAAGGCATACTTTTCGATTCAATCATAATCAATCAAATTATTAAGAAATAAAATTACGTAAAAAATATCCATTTTATGCAATACATACAAAGAAAAACATAAACGCATAATGATAAACAAAACAAATCGAAACAAAAAACATACACAGAAAAAAAAAGAAATCAAACTACTGCCAACAATTAATTGCTTTTTGATTTTCATAATAGATAAAAAATCAAATACTATAGCTAATAAAAGAAAAGAAGAAAATCAAACAACAGACTAAAGATTGCAAAAGCTTAATCACTTTTTTTTGGTGTGCGAATGTCAAGGGGGATGTATCAAAGGGTGTGGGTGAATAAAGTAGCCCATAGTAAACAGATCAGAACAGAGAAAGAAGGACAAAAAAAAGACGAATAAAGCAATTATAAAGGTGGTTTTTACAACCATACCAAACGAAACAAGTAAAGTAGAATCGGAATATAAACGATGAGAAGATCGAAAGTCGAAAGAACGAAGAAAAAACGAAGATGAAAGGAGAATTATTGTTTCCAAAGTGCAGTTTTAAAGATTCTTACTAATCCAGATCGATCATCAACTACTGCGATCTCAATCGGATTAGAATCGTGATCGACGCTTGTTCCTTTCGGTTTGAAAGCTGCACAAGTGATCACCAATTCACTTGATCCTGGCAGATCATTGTTAACTAGATTCAAGAATGATGGAATCAGCCTATTTTATTAAAACTCAATTGGAGTATAAAAAAATAAAGGAAAAAAACAAACCTTTGAAAGATTCATGAAACCCTTTTTGATCAATCCCAAGTTCCCAAACATAAACTCTACCATCTTCTGAGCCTGAAACCACGAGATCTGAATCATTATAACCCATCCCTAAACCGACTGAAGGTTTTAATTGACCAGATAAACTTTTATGGCCAGTTAAAGTTTCTTTAACATCTGCATTCTGATCACAAACTCTAATCCTAGAATCATTTGTTGCAACTAAAACCTCTTGATCTTTGATCCCAACGATCGAGCTAACTTTTTTGCCAGGTCCTTTGATGACCTCTTTAACAATTTTTAAAGTTCGTGGATTAAAAGATGCCTACAAGAATCAATAGAATTCCATTTTCAATCAGTTAGGAATCCAAAGGTTTGAATGAAAAGAGATAATACTGACAACTTTTCCAGAATACAGTCCAGCGTAGGCCAATGGAGCAGTACTACTATTAGAAAACCCAACTGAAGTGATACAATCTGGTAAGCCAGTCCAAGCCACTACTTTCGAATCCACCAAATTCCAAAGTCTTAATTTCCTATCAATCGATCCAGACAAAAAATAATTTTCATCATTCGGATCTGATTTATTGAAAACAGATATCAAGTCAGTGATTCAATGGTCTCAAACCTCATCTTTTCTTCAAAAAAGAAGGTACTTACCACTCGAGATGGTCGTAACGAAATCCGTATGAAGGCATTTCTTCACCTCCAAACCGGATTCGACATCCCAGACCCGAACAGTCTTATCCATGGAAGCTGAGATCAAGAATTTTCCCGACTTGGTCCAAGCCAGACTGGTGACGGTGTCAGTATGACCAATGAGTTGTTTTGTAGGTTGAGTAGACTTTGACTCGAGCTCAAAAAGGTAAATGATCTTCGATTGACCAGCGGTAGCCAACATGTTCAACGGGGCCGGAGCAAATTCTAAAGTCCAAAGCGATCGACCTGCATTAGGATCGGCGATCAAGACGTTCGAGAGATGTAATCCGATCAAGTTTTGATGCGAAGTGGAACTTCTCCTGCTTCGTGTTCGATTCACTTTGACTTTCAACAATGATTTATGGGTGTTCGAAGACAGTGAAGAGGTATATGAAGATGATCTTTCGCTTCGACACATACTTATTGATGAGACTGAATGCCGGGAGTGCTTTGGAGTTGGAGTTTGGGTTTGAGGGGATGAGGCGATTGATGTAGGTCTGATTCGTAATTTTGCCAATGCGGCTCGTGTCTTTGTGCCGAAGATTGAAGAGGTTGAAGAAATGGATGATCTGCTTGGGTCCCTTCGAAAGAGTTTCGAATGAGCGATAGGAGTGTGTTGAAGAGAGTTTGACTGGGATGAGTGATTCGAGATTGTGGTAGGTGGTGAAGAGGCTGATGTTGATTGATGACCAGAGACTGAAGTGGAAGTGGTAGTTGATGATGAAACTGATGATTGTAAAGAGGGTGGTGCAGTTGGCGGTGTTGATTGGTTTGTGGTGTTGGTGACCTTTTTTGTCGTTGCTGGCGGTGAGGTTTGAGTTGATGACAAATTGGTATTAATGAGTTGGTTTTTGATTTCATCATGTTTGATTTCAACTCTATCAACAATTGACTCGGGTTGGTTTTGAGAATTGAAAAGTGAAGGTAATTGATCGAATAGAGTTGAGAAGAAGGAAGGAATCAATGGTTGTTGCTGATGAGGTGAAGGTTGTTGTTGCTCGATTGTGATCGAGTCATTTTGTTCATCACAGCTATCAACGGTGTTGGTATTGTTGAAAGGAAGGCTGAGATTGATTGGATTGATAGCTTTGATAAAAGAGACAATAGATCTAGTAGATCCGGAGATTGGGATAGCACTAGCAACAACACCAGAGCTAGCACTAGCATCAGCACTAGCGCTGGAGTTATTCGATATATTCAAGGGATCCATTTGAGTAGTTGATTATTCGCTAGTAAGCAGAGTGAATCGATTTCCTGTAAAGCTATGCTATGCAATATCCAGATAAACTCAAGTTTTGAAACTTGAAGAGAGTTATGATATGTAAGGTAGGTGAAGGTCAATGATATTGGGTGATTTTGATTCGCTTGTTGTATTTAGTTCTTCGTTGTTTAATATCGGCTGATCAAAATAAATCGAAATCGGTCAACAGAATTCTAGTGATCTTGGCTATTTGATTGATTTGTTGGCGATGTTCTTTTCCTTTCGTAAATCCTGCCGACTTTCTTTCTTTCTTTGGTTATTTCCTTCCTGATGAATTCAAGTTCTGGCGTTGACTTGGATATACTGTTATTCTTTTCAGGGCCGGTGTTAAGTAAGTTATCTATTTACTAACTTCAAATGATAGATAGGTCGGTTGCCCTTGAAAGCTGCTTGATCGCTGCGGCTCAGTCTATTTTGCTGTACACTATCAAGATGCTGATGCTTGCAGGTAGACGTTTATCACATGGGTAACCAACCGTAAAGTAGACTTTTATATACTTGGGTCGATTGCCATTTTGGACTAACAATTGATTGCGGGTGGAGATCGAATTCACTGCTATTGCTTATTCCGTGTATCTTCATCTCCTTTTGCTGTCGAGAAGGCTGAAGTCGACACTGCGAGAGGTGGAGGTGCGGATGGCGATGAAGAGGGGAAGGGGAATGGCAATTTGCCACATTCGTATGGAACTCCGGGCATGTCTATTCTCGGTATCACAATTCTCCACACTCGAAGTCGACACTTTACCTCAGCTCTCCGATCAACCTCATCTTCATA
>KZ136867.1:0-11349 GCA_002157035.1 Melampsora medusae f. sp. deltoidis
CCATACCAAAAGGGTGGAAACTTCTACGGAGAGGTGTAGAGAGGAGATGAGAAAAACAGCATGAGGGTACTTAATCTCTGGAGTCTCACAGCCAAAATACCTGTTTGAGTAGTAAGCCCCTCTTTGAGGGGGCGGCGAACGCACTTGTGAGGGGCTTTGTTAAGCTTAGAATTATTTTGACTTAGTTGTCAAAGACTTATGTTGATGGGTGTGGCATGAAGTGGGGGAGAGCAACAATACCCTGTACCCATCAGGTCTGTACACATCTCTCTGCTATGTTGCAGAGGAATACCTCCTGAGCCAGGTTGCCTGGAGTTTGCTGCACTATGTAAAAATCTGGCCCTGTATAGCAGTGCACAGGCTCCTCTATGAAAAGTGCAGCCTATAGCGCACCTCAAAATTCCTGCAATACCGCTCCGCAACCACTATTTAATGCAAAGCAGTTCAGGTATTGGTTTGACAAGGTTTTTCTTGGTAGTGATTGAATCAAAGAAGGCCTTTACCATCTTGATTATGACCTTCAGAAGTTCTACTGCCGGTAGAAAAGATGCTGATGACAAGTCAGAGCCAGAGTTGGATGAAAACAACATGCACTACATATGTGCACCAGGATGGGCAAGTCAACAGTGATCATGTACATACAGAGCTGTGCAGCTAACGGCTCATCTGAATGAGTGAATCATATGTAGTACCACCTGTAATTGCGTACAGTATGTACAAATCATTCAAAAAACTGACTACATACACTGACGTGTAATTTTGGTGTAATTCCATCAACTAAACTTCATGTAACACCTTTTCTGTTACTGCTGGATTGCTTCCAGAGTATTGCCCGACAAGCTTTGGAGTTATATGTAGTCAATTTTTGGGAGGATTTTGTGAAGCTGGAAAAAGTTACAAAATGTGTCACATATGATTCACTCATCCAGATGAGCCAGGGACTGAGATGACCCGTATGTACATGATAGCTATCAAATTACTCAGCTTGTTGCATATATGTAGTGTTGGTCTTATGGCTCAGGTGTAAAGTGATTAACCCTTTATGACCAGTTACACTTCCAATCATTTCCCCCTGCTCAATTCAAGGGAAGCTGTTTAATGTTTGCTGTGGTCCCTATTGCCTTTTTACTTCACTATTTTATTTTTTCTTTCACCTCATTTCAGTGTTGTTTTGGCTATTTGTTTTACTTTTGCTTTGTGTCCTTAATGTTTTTGATATGCATTTTTTTGGTCAACTTTCCTTTTCAAAAAACACAAATTGGTGTTTATATTTCTTCATTTAGTTACTCTGCTCAGAAAAAGTTTGTTCACTGTTCATTGTTCATTTCTTTGTTCTGCTGTGGTGTTTTTTGTTTTGTCTGCTGCCAAATCTAAGGTGTCCTTTTATTCTTACAAAAATCACCATTCAACCCTTGTCATCCAGCCTTGAAGTTGTGAGTTTTACCCAAGCCTTTCTTTGCATCTCTTATAAAGTTACACCAAGTATTTAGTGAGTTTACTTACTCATATTTCATCTACAAGAATGCTACATGTTGATGTTACAAAGAAGAATAGCAGGTAGATGATGGTGATCAATAAACAAGATGTTTTGATGCCAAATGCAAGTGAAGAACAGAGTGAAATGAGGAAGCATAAGGCCCAAAACTCAGCTCAACCCTAATCATGAGGTGAATTTTGATTACCATTAAATCCAAGTTCTCAGCAATCTATTTGGGACAGGCTAGCACCTCTGAAGTGCATGGTTCTTCTTCATCTTCCTCTTGATTTGGTTTTTCCTGCGTGTTTGATATGCAACTTCTTCCTCATTGTAATTTAAAATCCAGTCACCCTCCAAATTTTGAGTTTACAGTGTTGATAAAGGAAAGAACAACACAAGAACAGAAAGTCAGTAGAGAGGAAGATGAGGCAGAAGCAGGTGCTTCAGATCCAGCATATTTTATCAAACAGTCATTCACGGGAAACTGGGGTTATATACAGGAATTTCCAGATTTCTTTCAAGTTTCTAAACCTCCCACCCCAAAAGTTTGGAGTATCCATTGTGCCTCGAGGAGCATGTGTTACATTCTCACCGAGCCCCAATAAGACTGAGTGAAAATGTGAGAACAGCTGATTTGGGGTCCCGGGGAACACCTTTGAAGTGTACATAATCGATAATAAGTCAACTATTTTGGATGTTATCTACCCATATTCCATCTCAATATTTTGTGTTTTGTCCCCCCATGAATGTGTAGTTTAATCTCATCCCTTCAATACAAGTCCATGGGTAAAGATAATCTACTAGGTCTACATACACACACATTCCGTATTCCAAAACAATTGCATCTGTAATCAATTTGACCATCCGCAAGAGTTTGGTAAATGACCATGGTAAACTGAATGAAAGGTTGGGAAGTATAGAGCTTACCTAATTATCCACAAACCAATCAACATGTTAGATAGATACCAAAAAATAACGCCAGGTCAATAAACCCTCCAACACCCAAAAAGATATCCATCAATTACCCCCGAACCTCTGAAAGAAAGATCAGTAATACTCTTCGTCATCTTCTTCTTCTTCCTCAATCGGACCACTACATTGAGTATTAGACACCGCATTACTACTACCCGCGTCCATTTCTTCCTCTTCCTCTTCTTCCTCTTCTTCCTCTTCTTCTTCTACATCTTTTGGTTTTCTAGTCCTTTTGGCTCGTGAAGTTGATGGTTTCGGTTTAGGTGGTTTTGAGTCTTCTTCAGCTGTTGTGGTCGGATCTGGGATTTTTTCCACTATGTCTTTGAGGAAATCGAAAGCTTCTGTTACCATTACTGCTTGTTTACTTTTCGAATTAACACGTGCCGATCGTATGATAAAACGAAAGCGAGATATTAAAGATTCGAGACAGAAGAAAGAAATTCCGAGGTCAGTTACTTTTTCTTTATAAAAACCCCTCAGATGATCACGATCAGATAAAATAACAGGTTATCAAGACGCCACGAAAAAGAGAGATGAACAAACAGGTGATAAGCTTGGACTTTTCTTGAACCTCTATTTTGTGCTTGGTAAACCGAAGCTCTAACAAGTGATTCCATAAACATTTCTACTGCTTTTGCTATACAAAAAAGACAAAAAAATCAGATTAACTGTTTGTTGAGAAAGAATGTTGATCGCGAAGAGAGATAGATTTACAAACTAATAGTGGAGTGGCTTGGGCTACTTTCCCTACATCTTCATCTGCTTGCATTATTTTTTTGATTCGTGCCTAGTTTAGTTTTCCAAAATGGTTTTTTGAGTTAGTTTTGATGGATCGGATTGATTTGAAGTCGAAAATCACTCAACCACTGGGAAACGGGAAGAGCTTCCTTTTTTCTTCATGATGTTAAGAAATGATAATGGTGATTATTGGACCTTTTGAATAGTGTAAGTGATTCTTTCTTTTGGTTTGATTTGAATGATGGTGTTGTTGTTATTGTTGTTAGGTGTTGATGGCGGTGATGATGAGAATGAGAAATCGCCGGGTCCAATCGGGTATTTGTATGTATTTTTTAATTTCTTGTGATCTGTTCAAATCGTGACAGTCATGACCAGTACATAGGATATCAACATACTCTCATACTGTAGTAGTCCCCTCTCGATATAAGGATATACCTCTATATCACCATCCATTTATGTATCCCATCATCACGATCATCATCTCAGCATCTCATCTCATCTGTTGAACCATTGAACGACCACACCATCCATCAACTTCACAAACTTCAAACTCATCCTCAACTTATCTCAAAGAGAGCAAGCATCTAAAACAAAATCGAAACGATGACCTCAACTGTCACCTTGTCAGTCTTCGAAACTCACAAACCTCATGTGAATTTCCTCACTTTCAAACCCCAAAACCATCCCAAAACCACCTCATCTTCGAAGTCATACTAAATGTTTTATTCTGTTTTTAACTTGAACGAATCGATTTTCTCTTAGATACCCACTTTCGAATTATACCTTTTCGACCAAAGAAGCACAACCAGAAGAAGATCCATCTGTGACATCTAGATTACAAAGATTACAAAACAATTATGAAGATTTCGGAATGAGACGTACAGTAGAAGGAATTCTAGTTGTACATGAGCATGGGCATCCTCATGTTCTTATGCTTCAGATCGCCAATGCTTTTTTCAAATTGTAAGCTTCTCTTTCTTTCCAGCATTTTTGTGCATGTTTCATTGAAAGGTCTTGGGGGGTTTGGAATAGACCGGGTGATTATCTAAGACCAGGTGAAGATGATATTGAAGGTTTGAAAGAACGGTTAGATGAAAGATTGGCCCCGCCTCCTGGTCAGTTTGGGGCTGGACTTACTAGTGCTCAAGGTCAAAAAGATTGGGAAATCGGGGATTGTCTTTCACAATGGTGGAGACCTAATTGTTCGTGTTTTTCTTTTCTTTTGCTGTCTTTTTGATAACTCATATCTTCTCGTGTTGATTGGTCATTGTGTTTTACTTATTTTTTCGATCGGTTTTATTTGAATTAGATGAGAGCTTTATGGTCAGTACATCGTTCTTTCACAAATGATGAACACGGTTTGACTAACATATTTTTCCTTTGCCTTGATTCTTTCTTCAGTATCCTTATGTTCCAGCTCATATAACTAAACCCAAAGAATGTAAAATGCTCTACTTGGTTCAATTACCCGAAAAAAGTAAGTCAATCTTTCAAAAATCAGTAAGATCCCAAGTGACTCTATTCTGATTGAGATTCACGGGTGATTGTACAGAAGTTCTATCGGTTCCTAAGAATATGAAGTTATTGGCTATTCCACTTTTCGAGTTGTATGATAACCCTCAGCGGTAAGTCTTTTCTGAACCCCACTTACAATCTATTAATACTGACCTTTCTTGATTTTTGTTTATTTATTTATAGGTATGGTCCTCAATTAGCTGCAATTCCTCATATCTTATCAAGGTTCTCATTTATCTATGCATAAATAAGAAAAGAACTACCTGCGACAGAGTGGAAAAAGAGTGGAAAAAGATTTGAATTGTGTTTGTTTGTTTTTTTGCTTAAAGAAGAAGTTTTGAATTGTATTATGCTGTGTCGAGGAAAAGTTGTGGGAAATTTACCTCAGGGTTTGGTAACCTTACAATGGAAAGATGGAGCTCCAGGTTATGTTTGATCATCAAGCCTGCACCAAGACAAAGTTCTGTGACCACACAAAGAGATGGGATTGATGACCACAAAAGTTATCACGGAATACATAATTGGGGATTAGAGTTGTTGTGGGCATACCTCGCGGTCCACACCTCATTTCTCTAACACTGTTATATATACTTAATTGCAATACTGAGTAGAAATGCAATTTCTATATTTTGTTCATACTCATGGTGTGGATATTCCATAAGAATGATAACGTAGGTTGCAGAGGTATATGTACTCTTGCCTTTTCATTAGACGAGAAAAAGATCAGTTGAATCTTTGGGTGTAGATCTTCCTATACATGCACATTTGAGAAGCTTCAAAGACTCAGCAGTGGAATATGAGCCTCATGCAACTAGGTAATTCCAACCATCCTTCCCAATGCGCTTTTTCAAAGTAGGGAGATGCGAAAAATTTCTTGACGTGGACTTCAGCTTGAGAATGAAACACGATTAAATTGATGTGACAGTCAAATCCAGTAGACCTTTCTAGACAAAACTTCTTTACCCCAATTTTCAATATTTGTTTGATCTGTTGCTTTGATCAGATTCAAGCTGATTAGTAGTGCTTCATATATCAGGTGGCGCCCACTGATTTTAAACAAGCACTCAGTATGAAAGATTTCCAGATTACAGAGAAAAGTAGAAGACAGGTTATATAAGGATCAATATTTCCTCGGAGGCTGTGATGGTAAGTAGTATGCACAACTGTCCTAAACATCATCTTATTGGACTTGTTGACAATCAAAACGATATATCAAGTTAGAATTACACTATATTTTACTAATTAAACCCGTTCCATAATCCCAACCAATCAAAAAAACCAAAAAGTTATACCCACACAATTATAACAAAAGAAAAACCCAGAGAGCACTTCAATATGCTTCAATTTTATAATATATATGTAGTGAAATTATAGAAACAAGCAAGTAACCAAAAAAGAACTCATTCACAAACACTCATGCTTCAGCAGATATCATCTACCTCCTTCGACTTTTGTCACCCGAGTCGTTGTGACCGTTTACATTTTCTTTGTCATTAGAATATAATGCAGATGCAGATCGAGAAACGGTTCGTTCGACAACAGACGTACCATCCCTACATTGAAATTCATGAGCAATATAAAAAGTTAGCCTTCATACCATATGATAACATGCGAAGGTTTTAAATGTGTGACTAACCGGAATCGGGTGCGGAAAAGTACATTGGCATTTGTGAATAGACCTTCTTTCAGAGAGACAACAATGAATTGACTGCCTTTGAAACTACGAGACAAAAAAGAGATCAAAAGACGTCTGTCGGATTATTTGGCCTCTGCGTTCAGGACAGCCTGGCTTACCGATGTTTGAATAGTAGGCCAAGATTCTGGGTATGCTGCAGATCCAACGCAGCGTCGACCTCTGCATATGCAAAAAGATAAATTGTCAGTATCCGAGTTTGTTCACAATTGGAAATGTCGATGTATCAGGCTTCTATGCTCACCATCGAGTACATAGATCGGCGAAGGATGTGTCTTCAAAAGACTCATAATAAGAGAAAGTGCTATCAAAGATCTATATGATTGGTTATGTCAACATGGTTTTGCGTGATTCTGAACTCAAATTTTGTAAGTCTGACCTTTGACCACCACTCAGCTCGGTCAAGCTCGACTTCCATGTCGAACCCAACCTAACTCGTACTTCTAACCCCTGTGAGATAGTCATTCCCTCTGCCGGTTGAAGCTCGCACCAATTACCCGGTAAAAGTGTATCAAAAATTTGTCCAAATTCCCTACAAAGCAAAAACCTTGCGAAAATGAGTGAATTGCGTTGGCACGGGTAGAGAAAGGTTTATAACGGACCCGTTGACAATTTGCCATGCTTTTGTCAAAGCTTCGAGTTTGTACTCGTCCAAACGAGCTATTGTTTCTTCGATTTTGCCCTTATCTTTTATAACCGTAGTATGCATCGTTTTAAGATCTTTCTCCCTCTTTTCAACACTATTAAGAATTCATCAAAAATCACATAAGTATTCTCCTATGAAAGGCTTGGCTTGTTATGAACAACAAACCTATCAATCATATGTAAAACCTTAGGATTAACTTTTTTCCTGAGTTTGTGTTGATCGGCTTCTAATCTTTCAAGTTGAACCTTTTTCTCTTTCATTCGGTGAACAGAAAAATCAAATTCGCCTCCCGCTTCTCCGAACAATCTGTACCAAGAAACGTATGATCAGTACCAATCATTAGGATGAAGAAACATTCTGAGGACATGGATATCAACAGATCCTTAACTCTACTCACTTTTTGGCACCCTCAACCCATTCATGGGTGTGTTCAATCCGATCAATCACATCTTGTGCTCCTTTGCGTTCCCGTGCCAATAAATCTAACTTGTGTTGTACGGCTGCAATATCTGAGTCGATCCGTCCAATCGCTTTCGATGTCTCTTCTTTAGCCTTTTCCATCTGAGCCAATTCTTTTCTGAACCCATCCAGTCTCTGAGTCTCTTGTTTATACTCTGCATCGGCCTGAACGTGTTCTTCCTACAGGTGATGACGAATAGGTACGAAGTTAGTTCAGAGTGATGCTTGATATTTTAGACCTGCATACTTTGGTTTTTTTGAGTTTGATCTTGAGATCCTCCAACTCTTGTTTGACATTTTCCACCGCCACGCTCGCTTCCTCCGCCTCTTTCTTAGCAGCAGTTATATCAATCTGCATCTGATCTATTAGTTATAGTATATCCATCAGTTGAATGGTCGCAGTATGATGTTGATGATGAGATTGATTACCTAGTTCCGCGTCAATTCCTTGTACATCGCGCTGCATAGCTTTTACAGTGCTTGCAGTTTTGCTAACATTGGCTTTCTTCTTAGTTATATCGGCCTATGGAGATTTAAGCAGTCAGTGTGAGTGCTAGGAGAGAGTAAACAGTGTCACTTGTACCTTGATCTCCTTCAACTTGGAATCCCGATTGTTCTTGAAATCGTCCATTTCCTTTTGTAGCCGTTTGCATTCGGCATCAGCAGCTTTTTGCTTCTCTTTACAGGTCGCAATAGTTTTGTTCAACTCTGCCAAGGTGCTTTTGATTTCTGCCACCTCCGATATAATCTGAAAGGTTGGTTGTGAACAGGTCAACCTCCATCATTGGTCAGAGGAAGGGTACCCACTTACTCGTGTCGCATTGCTTTCCTTGACCCGTTCCTCAAGAAGAGTGATTTCGTGTGTTTTCAAGTCCAAGTCTTTTTTTGTCTGATTGAATGTTGCCATCTTGTTCTTAGCGGCGTGCCATTCTGACTCAATAGCTTCAAGATTAGTTTGATGGTGTTTCAGTGCGTCTTCAACTTTTTTTAGCTCTTGAACTTTCACAAGGATTCCCGAAGTCGAAGGCTTTGCGCCACCGGATAGTGTACCTGACGGATCATATATATCACCATCGAGTGTGACGCTCTTCATCTTAACATTTCGATTGAAGGTTACTGTCTTGGCTGTTTCAGCATCAGGACAGATGAGCGTATTGCCAAAAACAAATTCCATGGCTTTAGAGACATCGTCGTCATAGCCAATCAAGCTAAGTGCCAGCTGAGCGGAGCCGTTTGAAGCAGTAGATGCTGCTGTCAGTTGGGCAGCAGACGCGACGAAGGCCCGAATCTGGTTCAAGGGTATCATCGTTACTTTGCGAGCTAGACGACCTCCATCGAGAATCTGAGATGCAGTCACGTTGTCTTCAACAACGACGTTGTAAAGGCGACCACCGGCACAAACTTCGAGAGCAGTCGAGTGACTCAAAGTCGATGGGTCGACGGTAATCAATTGTGCTACCAATCCCTTCACTTTGGAGCGGTCAAAGTTCTTGACCGGATCGGAATATGTAAAGTCTAGCTGAGACAGTCTTCCCCTGATCTGCCGCACCTGCTCTGAAAGCTGTCGGACGTGATCTAGCTCGGTCGATCGCCTTGTACGTAACTGAACTTCGATATTCTCATCCCAACCCATCTTCTCCATCGCCATTTCGAGTTTGGCCTTCTGGGCTTTTGCATTTTCTAGCTCGACAACTGCACCTCCGCCTTCCTTTTCGAGTTTCTTCGCTCTCGGTTCTTTTTCCTTCAGCTCAATGTTCAAACGGCCGATTTTGACTTTGGCTTGTTCGGCTTCGGAGGCCACGTCGGCAGACTGTTGGCGAGCTTCAGCTAGTTGGCCCATATATCCACCGGCATTCGCACCTTCAGATTCATCAGTGGTCAAACCGGTGACTAGTGTTTGCAGTAATTCCTCTGCCTTCTTGAGATCGGCCGTGGATAGATCGAAGTCTGACTTCAGATCAGCAAATTTGTTTTTGATTTCAGTACCAGCTGTCTTCTTTTCTTCTAATTGTGATGTGAGATCGCGTTCAGCCTTAGTCAGGTCTTTCAGCTTTCCTTGTTCATCCTTAAGTGTGTTTTGACTGAGTTCAACTTGAGTTTTAAGACGAGCAAGATCGGTTGCAATGTCTTTCAAACGATTTTCCATTTTCTCAACTTTACCGCCTTTCTTTGATTCCGCTTCCATTCGACGCTGGATACGAGTTGATTCTTCTTCCATCGTTTTGATTTCCTGATGATACTGTGCGCGAGACTCTTCAATGGTCTGGATTTCATTGGTTTTGGCATCCATCTGAGTCAAGATATCTTTGAGTCTTCTGGTAGCTTGAGCATGATCCCAAGCAATACATAATCTAGTCAAAATTTCAAGTTCAGCTTCGTTTTGTTGGAAGGCCAGGTAGGTTCTTTTCTCTTCTCGAAGACGATTCAGTTTTGGTTCGATTTCCTCTCTCAGCAACTATGATGAAAGAAGACCTTGAATTTCGATCAGTCCAACTATTTTACATGTCTTACTCGATTTCAAAACCGCAGGAACAAGCACTTGTACAGACCTCCTGAATCTCTTCCATCTTCTTGTCTTTCTTTGCCATCGTTTTCACAGCCTTGTCCTTTCTTTCTTCAAACATACTCGTTCCGGCTGCTTCCTCGATCATACCCAAAATTTCCTGAGGTTTCATATTCAATACTTTTGTAATTTTACCTATAGCCACAGCTACATTCAGCTCAACGATGCAAACACCGAGGAAAGATGTAAGACAGACCCTGCATGATGAGAAAATTGGGGTTATTGATATTCAATTGAACGGACTGAAATAAGTTTTGAACCGAATTTTGAGTTGAACGATGACCATTGATGAGGTATTTGGTAGCGCCTCCCATTAATATCTAGTAGGTCGAGACAAAATGTAAGCTGATATTAATCACAGATCGGACTTCATGGTTATGAGTTCAAAGAAAATTTGGATGCTTGACCTGCCGCGTGACCGTGACCTCTGCATATTGCTCGAATCCAACGGGAGCCTTCGTCTTATCTCGATTATCAAACACAACCGTGACACTTGCTTTTGTGACTCCAGCTTGACCACGTTTATAAATCAAGTCTTGTAGATTGGTTGCCCGGACAGCTGATAGGTTTGTGATTCCTAGTACGAAGCAAATTGCATCGAGGATATTGGANGCCGTTCAATCCAGTGACTGCATTAAATGAAGGATCAAATCCACTGATAGTCGTCCTGCTCGGATTGTGTTGGTATGAGTCTCGCTTCTCTGATCAATTGAAACTTAAAACACTTACCGAACTGGGTAAGACCTATAGTACATGTGAAAAAGTTTATCCTCAGTTCATACATCGAGTCAATAGCTCTTTGATATAGAGAATTGAAGTACTTACTTGAATCCATCCAGAATTAACTCGAGGATATGCATTATGGTGAAGTGAATAAAAAGTTACTCCAAGCCGATTGTTGTGGTGAGAAGGTGATACAAAATTGGCAACGCGTTGAACTTTCAATGAGAGACGCATACACCCCAATTTCGGGGCCGAGCACGCGTCGTGGATGCCAAGCGGGACTACCCGGGGCACGTCGACAGTGGATCATGGCACACTCTAAAAAGGCTCTGAAAGGCCAAACTTGATACCGTCGCTAAAAAGAGAGCAACTTTTTTATTTACGGTCAACAAACTCCTTCCTCTAATCATTGCCGTCTTCCTAAGGCTAAAGATCCTAACATTTGTAACGTGTTTAGTTAGTGTTACATGCAATAAAACAATTACGCGCTTAAAAAAAACCGTCGCTGGCAAAACAAGCCCGCTCCTGCGAGGGACTTACACGCAAAATCTTTTTTGGCGTGA
>MWRK01009720.1:0-17640 GCA_002157035.1 Melampsora medusae f. sp. deltoidis
TTTATCTTGACATGATGTGTTCTTTAAATCAATTCTTGAGTTTTGATTTGCTCATGAGATGATGTTCGAATTCGTTCCCAAGCTTTGTTAAAGTAAGTTACATCTTCGACTCTACCGATATGATTATGTATGTAGATTCTGATAGAATGTTCAATGCTCAACTCGATTAAAAAGGTTATCTCGTCTCGATGAAACAAATCTTGGTTAAATATGGGGTTGTGCCATTCTTGACAAATCAGAATTCTCAAAGTGAACTTCATGAATTCAATCAAAATCAGTTGATAACTTCTTCATCTACAACTTCTCAGTCTGAGTCAAGGTTCAAAATTGATTTCTTTTTCATTCTACAAACATACTCTTCAAATCTTCAATCCAATCCTCTTGATGTAATGCAATGCACTAGACCTTTCTTTCCTGAATAGAAATGCAAATCAAATTCATCAAAGATTAAGAAAAGTAAGAAAACCTTATATCAACTATCATTGTAACATTCCTGTTCCAGCTTGCTATCAATATTATCAGCAAGGCTTTATTTTGGCTATCTTTTTATGGCTCCAACTATCCTGTTCATCCTTTTACTCACTTCTCTTATTTAATTCAACACTAGATAACTCACTTTCACTTAGACTTCAGCTTTCTTACTTCAATCTGGTTGATTTGTTCACAAAAAGAACTTACTGTAAAAAGATTGAGTCTCACTTACCAAAACACAGAATCATATGATGTAGGGGCAAGTAAACAAATAAAAAAACATTCCTTCCTTTCTTTATATATCCCCTTTGTGTACACATGCTGCATTGATGACAAATATGTATAGGTGTAGGAAAACTTGGAGACAGACAAATCAGAGGCAAACAAACAAATTTATGTGAGTGGAAAAACCTAACAAATTCATTCATTCATTTATTCAAAGCCCAAACATAGATTCTATACTTGGGGATGCAACTGATAAGACACCCTCAATGTAATAAGATCCCATGAGTTTCATCTTCATGGGGATTTATACTAGCCAAGAACTTCTCAAGTTGATCAAACAACTAAAGGAAAGATGCATAGTTACTGCATGGTTACGGCTGGAAGGAATGTAAGAGGAATGTGACGATGCCCCGACGTAAGATGACACGATACAATACACCGTTCCGTCACATCCCTGCTCCCAAATTTATCCGATTACACTTCGCATTTTGAAACAATTCTCCCAAACGCGATCACTATTCTCTCTTTGTCACTCATTCGTCTTGCCAATGTGCTTCCTCTCGCGTCATTTTGCCTAGCCACTGTCCCTTTACAAAATCTTCCTATTTTGAAGAGGGTCGAACCCTGGCGTCGGTAAATGAAATACTTTCCGCAACGCGGTGTGAATAAACAATGAAACCATTGTCCAATTCTATTGATTCAGGTCGGCATCTTTTACTATCCATCCGCCGTGACCTCCCCTTCACACTCACCCTCACTACGCCCTTTTTTGAGTGAGGTGTGTCCCACAAGTCTGTTCCAGCGCCAAGAATGTACCCTGACATTCCTTGATACGGCATTGCAGCAATCAGTGGACGGAAACAACATATACACTCATCCTCACTCTGGCGACAATGTCTAGATAAACAATTGAGCGCCTTTAGCTGAATATAAATAGCAGCCTTTCGTTCGTATTCAGGATCAACAGCAGCATTGGAGCTTACATTTCAGTATTTTGTGCCGTTCTTTATCTACAATTACTACAACTGTAATATATAGCATATTCTTGAACCCAGGTCTTGCCGCTTTCTCTTCGATTCTCTGATATGTCTCGCAACGATACTCGAACTCTTTCGCATGGTGTCCGTATCAACTATACCGGAGAGGCTGGTGAAGATGTGAGTATAATCACTCCAACCCAATTTCAACCGACATTGATTTCGTATTTGCAGGGCCCTGTGACAGGTCCAGCAAGCAAAGGATTCCTATCTCACCTTGCTACCATCTTGACTTCCGGCATGAACGGCGGATCAGCATTCTCGAATGCCATGTATTTAACTTCGTATGGATCTTCAGCAGATTCGCTCACTGAAGGCTCTTTATACAACATGACCTGCAAAATGATTGGTTCGAATGATCACAATTATGATCACTTTCACTTTGAGAATTCTCATCGAATCAACTTTGGCTCTTCCGAAAGTTTAGGCGAAAACGTGCCTGAAAATTTGATCGACAAGATCAGCATGATAGCCATGGGCATCATTGTGGCGGTTGATTCAGTAAAAGACCCGTTGTATAAAGGTAAAACAACTATCATTGCGACCTTGAAACACACTGATTATGATCCCTTTGTAAGTCTCATCTGGATAAGTAGCCCCGTAACTTTACTCATTGCTTTTGACGGCTGCAGACGCGAATGAATGTCAGCTGGATGACACAACATTACATCCCTCCCATCCGCAATATGGAGAAAGCCCAGGTGTTGTGCGTCCTTGGTCGTGAAGTTCAATTCACGGGAATGATTCGCGACTATGATGGAGACAAATTCATGTGGTGTACTGAAGTGAGTCGACCAGAATAATTGCGATGTCTCGCTTAAGATCAACTTACTGACAATTGATATTGGTCAACGCAGGTGAATGCGATAAGTGTAACCAGCGGCCACATTGCAAATGCCAAATCATCTCCAAAAGCGCCTGGAAAGCCTACTCACGGCCGAACCCCTCTAATAGCGTAGGTTTTCAAACAATACACTCTTCTCTCTCGGCCTTTATTTTGCTTATTTCATTGCCCCACTTCTAGAAAGCCGAAGATAAACAACGCCTCCGCGTCGAGCTCTGCTTTATTGACGGACAACGGATCGGGCTCCGTGCATTCCTCCCCACTCGACCCCGACGTAATGAACGCGAGTATCAATGGCACTATCTCATCATCGCCCAGTGAAATCAATCGAGCTCCAACCGGACCATCTAAGAGGCCTCGCCGCGAATAAGTCTCTGAAAAACGTCGGACATTCAAAAGTTGGTACGTAATTTCAACAACACTATAGTCTGTGGCTCCTCTGTAACTGAATTCAATGCATGTATCCTATAATCACAAAACAGATCGAGAGGTTTCCCGATCTTGAGCAGATATTATGGCCCTATGGAGTCATGATCAACAAAAACAGCAAAACTCTAAAAATTGATATAATGTAGAAAAAAATCGAAATTTGTGTTTCCTTTAGTCATCCAATCTAAAAACAAAACAGTAAAAAAAATTGCCTTTGTCTGTACTGCACTGATTCTTCAATTACAATATGTCATAGTAGCAAAATGTCAATGAAATCTAACTACATACACTCTTTCAAGTTATCTAGGAAGTGGCCCTTTGCTGATCAATGTCTTGACTGAGCTCACTATGCTGGCTTCACATTGGTCTCACATCTGAACGGTACCTCATTTTGAAACATTGTCGTTATTGACTTACTTTGGCAACGATCCGTTTCATGGAGTAAAACACTTCTGTTGTTGTCAATGACAAGTCCATAACGAAGTCACCCTTATCCATTGGGTGTTGGTCAATTTTGTAAAGACATCCACCGCAGAATAGAGCGCAAAGTACTTTGCATGGCAGAATGATGACTCCTAAAACTGTGGCGAATGTTGCAAAGAACCACAACAGATTTGGTCCAGCCTACACTGGAAGCGAGCAATACTTGACTCACAGACGCATACATCATGGACGAGATAGAATCGTCATTGCGTGGGCGATTCTAAATTAGATCTGCATGGCGGCACAATCGTCTGCTACTTATGTTGAGCTGATGCGGTTACGCTAAGACACACATATGGATTGATGTAATGACAATAGAATAGGCTACTTTCATTCGGAACAGGACGTCGAAAACATAACATAGATCCAAGATGCCGCATGGAAGCTTTAATTTCAGTTCTAATGTTATGTTGAGTACAAATTGTATTGTTTTCATTGCTGAAGAACATAGCAATGATATCGCGGCGTTTGTACATATACTGTAATTCAGGCACAAGCAATAGTGGTGTTACAATGACATTTAGCAGCACAATCTTCTTGACTACCTTTACAATGCATTGTTGGGAATGACAATAACAAAATCAAAAATCTTCGACGGTTTGATTAGTTCTATTGTCATCACGCATTGAAAAATTAGCTTGCACTAACCTCGACAACATAACGCGATGGAAATGTATTTTTCGCCACAATTATGCCGTGCAGCCACATTGTTTCAACGTCAGAAAATTTATCCCACTCGGCGGGTGGAGGAGTATGATATCCAAAATGATAATCTATTGAGAAATTAATGAACTTATGTTCCTTTGATCATAAGAGTCAGCAAACTCAGAACATGAGCATCACTAATATTTCAAACGGATAACATGACAAAAACCTAATCTAACACACCATGGAATCATAGTAGTCATGTTTGACGGTTAGGATCATGTTCCACGGTTGCGCGTCATTCTTGCCTTCAGCGAAAATTATAGATGATACTTTGCCGAGGCCACTAACAATCGGCCGAGTTTCGTCAGCTAGACAAGTTCTTCCCTTCATTAGAACTTCAGTTTGAGTATTGATGGAATAATTGATTATGGTGTTGTCTGTGTCAGGATCATGTGAAAAAGGGCCACAGATACTGTATTGTTGAGCATGTTTCAGTGCATGTTGTGGAGCTACGAATCCAACGACTCCAACTACATGAGGTTCGATACGAGTGGTGTTGCCTGCGATTAGAAATCGTGATGTGCTGTGATGCCACTGCAGAGATCCTTCGCTTAAAGAAATGGCCTATGATGCAAGGTCAGTATAACGTTGATCGTCAGGATGGGTGTTTACTTACATCGGATGTCATTGGGAGAGTAGCGGCCATGGTAATTGGGAAGGACATGGTTGTATAGTAAAGATTGAAAAAGCTGTAGTTTTAACGGCACAGTTGGAAAGGGTTGCTTGATTTTAGCATATTCACTTGCGCAGGTATTTATACACTGAGTTTTCTTTCCTATGCTCAAAGAGTATTAGTGTCATTGAGCCCTCATCGTATGGAGGCATGGCACGAAAGGCTAACATTAGGATGTTTGTCAAAGGGGGTTTAACTAAAGCCCTGCAAATCTTTGCGGTGCCCAGGTATGGACTACGTAACAAAATGCTGAGGTCAATCTTGATTGAGGAGATAACGTGCGCCGATTAAACATACGTAGTGGTAGTAGTCTCTAAGACAGGACACGAAGGCTATCTTCAAAAGGAACCGTGGTTGATATGGAAATGAAGTGAGCGACAAGGTTAGAGAGCTCTAATTATTCTATCATCATGCATGCGGTAACAATACATCCGCTAATGGAATTATAGTATGGACATGGAAGGCGGGATAAAACGGCAAAATGAATGTCGCTCAAATGATATCGTCAGGGTAGGATGGATAACGGAGAATCACCAAGGGCTTAGTACGTAATATCAGGGAGGGTCAGCAAAATTACGCGGCCTGATAAGTTGTAGATTTGAGTGAACCCTGAGATGCATTGTCTTCCGTAATAAATATTTAATGGTCTCTCAAATCAGAGAAGAGACATCACGTTCTGGCAGTTTTCGCTATTTTCTTTCGTTGTTCATATTCATATTGTTCATATTCGCTACCTGACAATCTGAAATCTAGCACTGTCACATAGACGAACACAAAATCCTACAACCATCTTTTCACTTCTTCCAGGGAGTTATACAATTCTTGAACCTCTGTAGCATGTCATCTTTCTTACCGCAGCCACTCGCCATGCAATTCCTAGGGCGTATTGATAGAAAGGTACGAATCTATTAGGCTTAGTGTGAAAACGGAATACTGATATGTAATTATAAAATATAGGTTTTCGACGAAAATATCACAGACAAAGGTTTTATCGTCAATGCTGCTCATATCATAGTGTTGACTAACGAAAAAGGGATCGGTTCAGGACCTGAAGTTCTATTAGTAACGCCTAAAGGCATCAAAGAAGAATTACAGTCTGGCGAGATTTGCGCCATTAGTTGCAAATTTATTGGCTCGAATACCCGACGTGCAGATCAACTGCATTACATTTCAGCTACCAAAACGACGCTCGGGCACGAGAGTGATCTACCATCTTCTTTGAAGGAGAAAGCAGCTAATAAGACAGCGATCATAGGATTAGGAGTTATAATGCAAAAGGACATTGTGGAAGGAGATGAAATCGAGGAGAGGTCCAAAGTATTCTTAACGTTGAAATCAATGGATTATGATCCGGTGGTAAGATCCTTCTTATACATTTCAGTTTATGTAGAGCAACAATGCTGACTTTCCATCATGTCTCAGACAGGGGACAAGGCTGTTTGGTTGACGCGTCATGGAGTCTCTTTAGAAATGTTTCCTTTGGGAGTGGAAAATCAATACAATGTTGGTGATGAAGTTCAACTATCAGGGGTGGTGACAGGATACGACGCTAATGAATATATGTGGACTACAGAAGTGAGTTCTTAAATCATATTCCGTCTGCAGAAATCTACTGATCATAGTATGCGTAAATAGGTATATTGTCTAGCTTCAGTGGGAATACAAAACTCCGTACCATTCCATGCGGAGATTGAAAAGAGGCAAGACCAGCATGAGTTAGTACTACTCCAGATCAAAAACTTTGTGACCGTCATTAATGTTGCTTATATATACAGATCACGTATCGAAATGGAATACAAAAAGGTAAAGGTTTCAGCTAAAGACAGATATAGAGCGAAGAGAAGAAGCTTCATCTCTAAAAAGAAAACGTGTGGTCGTCAATTGTTATGGAAGGGATATAGTTTAAAGGATATTAAGAAACATGTTCAGGAAAAACAATGAGGTAGTAACATTGTATAGTACAATGGAAAATACGTGTATATAGACATTCAAGCTTAAGAGCCCAGTTATACATTTCTTTGGTTGTGTTATCTCTCCTTCAAACCATGAGCGGTGGTAAAGCCTTACCTTTGTTTCATTTTCTCCAATTGTTTGTATGTTTTCGGCGTTTGTATTGTCATGTGAAATTTATGGCCACTGTTTCTCACCACTTTGCGCATAGGATATAACGAGGTCTTCTGCCTTCTTATATTCATATAGACATCAACCAATAGCAATGACCACATTAATAAACATTATATTTTGTCTTCCTGTCTTATATTGTAGTTACAGTATTGCCGATGTTTTGTGGTAAGAAACAAGTTGCATACCTATGCGTAGTAGAGGTATCATGATTATATTGTAATAGTATGAAAAGCGGGATCATCTTCAATCGCTAAAGAATACAGCACAATGTGGTATTTACATATTGTTAGCGGAATATGCAAGGCGTGTAAGATGTAACGATCATACAATATTAACACATGAGAATCATCGCGAAGTTAGGATTCATTATTACAAGGGTCTTGCGCGTGATGACGGCGAAGATCCAGAGAATAGTTAATAATTATGACACGTAATGTCCAGTGATCTCACACTAATTTTATAATTATAAGGAAGCCTTTGTATTTAATCACTCCTAGCAGGGTAATGCGGTGCTGAATTGCCAGATTGGGCTTAATGTGAGGAGGACAGTAGAAGAATACCGTTGATTATCATAGACCCTGGGAATAATGTCTTGAAGTAATCTCCGGTGCATTGCCAATATAAAGCATCAATGTAATGTGACCTAAGAAGTATTATTGCAATTCATTACGTTCGCTAACCGTCACATCAACTGTCTATCAATCATATAACTATGCCGAAGGTCGCGGTTAGGAGCCCGAAAGAAAACGAAGAAAAAGTTTTATTGAAACGGTTCAAGAACGAAATACCGAACAACGTTGGCAGTTGTAACGACTTCTGTGAACACTGCGGCGCGGCTCATTGGTTAAGAGAAAAGATACCGAGCCGAGGTATAAGGTACCCCGCTCATTATTTGATGTGTTGTCGCGGTGGCAAGGTCGAATTGCCTAAACATTATTTCACCTTCCCACCGATCCCACGTTTCATGTATGATTTGCTAACACAAGACACTCAAGGTTCGTGTCTAGCGTCGATTCCCTACATGTCCGTTACTAATTTATCTTTTGATCAGATGGGAGAGGTTTCAGGTCGAATATTAGAGCGTATAACAACGGACTCAGCTTTACATCTTTGGGTACAACCAAAATTGATGCGTCTGTGAATGGTCCGTATGGGGTGCGTTGTTTTAAGATTCAGGGTCAACTAGCACACAAAATGGGTAGTATCCTGCCGCCGGAGGACGAGGATTACGCGTTCGCTCAGATATATATGATGGGGCCTGACATACCGAATGAAGCAGCGCATCGCGTTCGAATGGCTGGAGCAGAAGGAATGGATGAACGGATAATGCAAATGTTACAAGATTTTTTATACGAACATAACCCTTATGCGCAGCAATTCAAATCGGCATATGAGATCTTAAAACGGCAAGAAACGTTAACCATTCGTTTAAAATCAATACAGCCTACGGCGTATATGGCGGCGGGACATGATATTAGGACTTATGTTAGGCCTTCTTCTACTGAAGTAGCGATGGTTGTAGGGAATGGTGGAGAGATTGGCGGTGGAGAACGCGATATTATCCTCACTTCAACAAATAATCAGTGGGAACGCATTTCGGATCTACATACTGGATATCTGCCGATGCGATATCCTTTGCTGTTTCCGTATGGGCAACAGGGATATGACAGTTACTATAAAATACCAAACGAAAATAGTAAGTATGATCATTGAGAAAGACAGAATACATCACGCTAATTAGAATGTTTAGATGATGGTCCAACAGTCTCTTCATTGGCATGGTTTGCTTATCTGCTCTTCGAAAGGAGAGGCGAATTCGCAAATATACTCGCCTCGCGTTTACTTTTTCAAGAATTTGCTACGGATCTGTACGCCTGCGTCGAACATAGCCGTATGATGTATTTTCGAACGCACCAAGAGGAGCTCAGATCAGAATTGTATACCGGTGCAGTAGAAGCCTTGGGACGCAACGATTTTGCAATAGGACGTCGGGTAATCTTACCAGCATCTCATGTCGGCAGCCCGAGAGCTATGGTGCAATTGTACCATGATGCAATGGCGTTAGTCCGTCATTATGGACAACCGAGTTTCTTCATCACTATGACCGCCAACGACAATTGGCCTGAAATCCAAAATGAACTTAAATACGGTCAGTCAGCTACAGATAGACCAGACATAATGACGCGTGTGTTTGATCTAAAATTGCAAGATTTGCTAGATGATATCAATAAAAAGGGCAGATTCGGCGACTGTGTTTCACACTTATCGACTATAGAATTTCAAAACCGGGGACGACCGCATTGTCATTTTATCCCTATTATGACACGACCATCAACGCCTCGAACACCAGACGCTGTCGACTTGATAGTAAGAGCCGAAATACCAGATAGGAACGAAGAACCGTTGTTGTACGAAGCAGTGATTAAATTCATGTTACATGGACCGTGTTCTGAAGGGAGTCCGTGTTGGATAGATGGTTGCTGTCGTTTTGGTTACCCAAAGGATTTTGCTGAAACAACTATTATGACCGATGACGCATATCCAACATACCAACGGCGCAATAACGGAATCACTTACGTCAAGGGCGGTTACACATATACAAATCGAGATGTTGCACCCTACAACGCTTACTTGCTGCTAAAATTTAACTGCCATATCAATGTTGAAGTAGCTGTTAGTTTCAATGCGTTGAAGTATTTGTACAAATATATAACTAAAGGACACGACAGAGCCGCTTTATCACTGGTAGCAGAGAATGAAGTAGACAGTTTTGTTGATGGGAGAAGTTTAACTGGGACAGAAGGTAATGTGACAAACTTCTGCAGTGTATTCAAATTATTTAACATTGTATTGTTTTGCTTTTGTATAGCATGTTGGAGGTTATTCCAATTTACCATGTCAACTCGGTACCCAGCAGTGCAACGGTTGATTTTGCACATGCCACAACAGAACCCGGTGTACTTCACAACGAATGCAACATTAAGACGTCAAATCGAATCTGGCCGAGCTTCAAGGACTATGTTAACGGAATTCTTTAGATTGTGTGAAGAAGATTATATCCTGAGCGAGAAAAATGGAAACATCTCAGTTAGAACATTGAAGTACCCCGAGATTGTCGAATACTTCAGTTGGGTAAAATCAACAAATACCTGGCAAGAAAGAGTTAACACATCTAAAACTATTCCAAGGATCTACTTTGCCTGCATGTCACAAGGGGATCGATATTTTCTAAGATTATTACTTTTTCATATCCCTGGACCAACATCTTTTGAAGATTTACGCACTGTCAATGGTGAAGTTCACGAAACATTCAATCAGGCTGCAGCAGCGCGTGGTTTACTATTAAATGACGACCATTACATAGCTACAATGAAAGAATGTGCTTTGACACATACTGGATATCAATTACGTTCGATGTTCGCTATAATCTTAAAACACAGTCCGCCGAGTGATCCGTTTCGATTATGGGAGTTATTTGCAGACGACTTATCCGACGATTGCAAGTTCGCTATGAAGAAGACTGATTCCGCACGAGAAGTCACACAAGAGATGATCCATGCGTTAGGATTGTATAGGTTGTCACAAACATTAGAAGAAGTAGGATTAGATATGAAATCGTCAAATCTGCCAAATCCGGATCTTACATTGTTAACTGGATACAGTACATTGATTGGTGGCACTGATAACGAAGCGTGGACGACGGAAGCAAGCATGTCTTTTCTAAATACGGCAGTTTCTAAAATGAACGACGCACAACGTGAAGTATTTCAAGCATTCAGACATTCGATCATCCATGATACCAGCGGCTTATTTTATTTAGATGGTCCCGGAGGTACTGGAAAAACATTCGTATTGAATGCTATCTTGCATTATTGTAATGCACTAGATAGAGCAGCTGTGGCAGTAGCGTCTTCCGGCATCGCGGCGTTGTTACTGTATCGAGGCACAACCGCGCATTCAGGTCTCAAAATTCCACTGGATGCCGACGAAGATTCAAGGTGCCGGTTGACTTCACGAAACGCAGCTGGTCTACGTCTAATAAATTGTGAAGTTTTGATCTGGGATGAAATCTCAATGCAGAATAAGCATGACATACAATGTGTTGATAAATCTTTACGTGAATTGAGGAACATCGACTTACCATTCGGCGGAATCAAAGTCCTCTTTTCAGGGGATTTTCGACAAACTTTGCCAGTTATTCCTAGATCGTCGATTCCTCAACAAGCGGCAGCCTCATTCAAAAGGTCAAATTTGTGGCCTTTGGTCAACCAATTCGCATTGACTGTTAATGTACGTTTAATGAGCAATGACACTGATAGTCATACGGTGAAATTGAACAAAAAGAATTACGCCGATTGGTTACTGTCTTTAGGATCAGGTAAATTGCAGGCAGAAACGGACGCTATAGTGAACATACCTTCCATCAATGTTCGGTGTATTCCGCCGACCGAGGTCTTTTCGAGGGACTTAGCTACTGAAATGTATTCCGGATCGAATGAATTGGTCAAGAGAAGAGCATGGAATGATTTAATTGATTATTACGCGGAACGGTGCATTATAACACCATTAAACAAATCAGTGGCAACAGTGAATCATGAATTACTAAATATCATTGACGGGGAAGAATTTATTGCTGAATCTATTGATGAAAACGACTATACCACAACCTGCGAGCCTTTATCACCGGAGACGCTGAATTGTCTGAACGTCCCGAATTTTCCAACGCACCGAATGCGATTCAAAACAGGAATGCCAGTGATACTATTACGTAATTTAAATCTTAAACAGGGCTTATGCAATGGCACAAGGTTATTAATAACGCATGTCGGACAGAAACTTTTAACATGTAGGATAATTACTGGTGCACGTAAAGGTATTGAAGTGATGATACCGAGAATCCAACTATATCACGAGGGCAACGCGAATTGTCCTTTGCCATTCTACCGATTCCAATATCCTGTAGCGTCGGCCTTCGCAATGACGATCAACAAATCTCAAGGGCAAAGTTTGAATGAAGTCTTGGTTTTCTTACCAAGTCCAGTGTTTTCGCATGGACAATTATATGTGGCTTTGTCGCGCTGCACTTCCGTAGAAAAGATTACGCTATGTATGTCAAAGATAAGTCAAGCGAAAGAAACACGAAACTTAGTTTTTAAACCAATTTTGGGAGAATAACATCAGCAAGAGCCACAGTAAGTTGCTGTTTAGTTTTGGGGAGTGTGTATGTACATGCTAATGATACCTTTGTTCCATGGCGCAACAGTAATTGCCTTTTGCGAATTGGTGTAGATAAGAGAGTGGAAATGTGTCGAGTGCTCTACCAATGATCACCTGTTTTGACATATTCCCAAAAATCATAAAAATTGTTGGTTCACCTCGCTTCATCGGTATATTACATTTTTTTATGAGTGGACAAATAAAGCACATTATATGACGTACAATAAAAGCACGTTGGGCATTATACAATTAACACAGCGCCAAATATTAGATTCGAGAGTGAGAAAGACAAGTTGTGAAGCTGACATAGTAGTTGTTTCTTAGCTATATCAACATGCGAAGAAAGATGTAAAGCAGCCATTTTAGTGAGCAGTGTCGAGAGGACCAACACCAAAGCGTAACATACGGCATTACGAAAGAAACAAGCAAAATGGTGGATTGGTAGGGTATTACAACATGGGTACGTCTGGAAATATTAAATTTGTCGGCTTGGTATTGTAATACCATGTCGAAATTCACACGGTTCAGCTTTGGTTGGGTATTGATGGGGCGTCAATAACTGGACAAATGTGAAGGTGTGGGGGTCCTCTATTTTGGAGTTCGACAGTAACGGTAACCAAAACGCCATCGAAAATGCATATAGTTTTTTGTTGATCCAAAATGGTTAACAATGTTTCGACCATCTCTGAGGAAGCGGTGGGTTTTTGGCGGCAGGAATGATCACTTTGAACTGCAGCAGAAACTTTGGTCTATCATGACGGCGCATGTGAGCCATGACGAGAACAGTTTATTTAAATTCGACGCTTACGTGTGGCAAATTTGGCATGACTCTTCGGTATTGATTGCTAACTATTATTATGAAGCGTTATAATAGTGTAATGCTGCAGAATTGAATTGCTTATCTTGAGAGCGCAGCCGGCTGCGTCTCGGAGTGTGGATTGAGATTTGAAAGAACAAAATGCGATGAGGAGTTAAGCAATTGATAATGAATAATGATTCAATTCTGCGAATTGCAAGTAGCTTTGTTATCAAGAGGCCATCATCGTATCAGAGGACGGTGTAATTTATTTCGTCTAATATAATGGGATCAATACGAATGACTGTTTAATGGTGGTTTTACATTCCCTCAATAACGATTGTTAATCATACGGGGGCACGTAGGATTAACGATCAAAAAAAACTAGACGTGACCGACTGTCACTGGAACATTGGCCTGATCTCGGCGTAATATTGAATATCAGCGGTAATAATTGATGACCAGTCAGCCGTGGAGATCTCTATTGCGTGGTCAATCAATTATATTGATAAGCAACGTACTTCATAAGAATTGTTGCCCCAGAAAGGTTCAACCTTATGCGCGAATATTGCTGGGCTGGCGGACTGATACGGTTTTAGAATCCGCATTCGCCACGCTTTCGAAATGCACCCAATAGTCGAAGATCGTGGTGGTAACGCATAGCGCCTTGGCCTAGCATTAGTTCGCTGCAAGGTATGGTTACGGTGCCACGGCTTTGGACCAAGTAGGCTGCTTTATAAGGCAGGTCGACTTATTGAGTATTGCATCGCTTCACCTGACGATGTCTACCGAATTTGATACACTACCTGCCATATTCGAGGGTATTTTCCTCATCGGTCACGAGGTATGTATCAATTTGCATTTTCCTCGATACGAATACTGATCGGAATCTTCACCCTTTGACAGTCATCGACTTCCGCTGCGCGGAATCTCCCCAGAATTGATTTCTGCTCCTACATGATTATACGCGAACATGCACCCCGACGCGTCCCTATAATGATTAGTGTTGACAGCACGGTCCCCGTTCTCCAACCCGGTTTAATGTACTCTCTCCGCGGCTATATCGTACACAATCACTGTTGCGGGAGGACCATATTATATGTCTCTTCGGATCATATCACCCTACTTACTGGTCAGTTCATCGACGCGACCGCATTGGCCGACCAGACGTCGATGACATCGCGGGGTACAGTTATCCAATGCCGCTTCCAACGAGCTGCGGGAGTTTGGTTCGTCACACTGGAACATCGGGAATATTGCAATGAAGTAAGCACATTGTTTTCTTCGCTGTGGTCTGTACTGACTACATTCCAAGATGAGTGATTACGCTACTTTCGAGGTCGATTATCTTTTACCCTGCAACGTAATGAGAGAAGCACGCCGAGTTTCATTCCGTCTCGGCAGCGTCGTGTCCACTTTTGGAACTGTTTCGGACTTTGGTGTAGATGGAAATCGCTGGGTTGTTCAAGTACGTCACGATTGCTCTGCGTATCATGCCGACGCTGACAATTACAAAAATAGATTCTCGCCGCAAATCCTGCTCCCAACTCACCATTTGCCGAAGCGTTACTCTTGCGCGCTGAGAGTAGAGATGTACAAAATCGGGCTGCTATGGAGTTGCCCGCTACATGAGATTTTATGTGGATTATTTTTCTCATTATACCTGTTCGGTGTGCCCAATGTACATAATGTTGATTGAGAGTGAATCTTTTGTCATCTAAGAACAGTTGTCATCAATGTACAGAATACTACAAAGTCTCTGTATCACTAGCTGCGCGCTGCACAAGGCCGCGCAATTGTGTTCTGACAGTCGGCAAAACATCGGCTTAGATCTGAGGTAACATTTTTGTGGTTTATCGCTTTGAATATGAAGCATTTTCTGCATCGCCATCAAATAAGAGACCGCTGAAGGTCCTCCTGCTGTTCTTTAACGCCTCTGGGGCAACATGTATCTACTTCTTAGGTTACACAGCTTTTGAACTTTAGAGGAATGATAGCCGCTGTTGAAGAGTATCATATTTACTATTGTTATGTGTAATGGATAGTATCAAAATGTTGGTGCACAGCCGGCTGTTCCCAAAGAGTAAAGTAATTTTTGAATATAAATAACGAATGACAATTTATAACAGATAGTTTCAGCAGATGTAATGTATTTTGGGTATGGGAAGAAGACTTAACATCATGACGAGTGCTATATATGCTGTGCTTGATTGGGGTAAAAAATCTTGCACAACCGGGGCCATTGTTCTGATGGTCACTTGGTATTGCTTTGGATTAGTTTGTCTAGCATGTTGCCGTCTAATTCAACACGAGCCCAGTCCAAAGAATAACTAACTTTGTTAATTGTTTTAATATGAACTCCACTGAATGACGCTCGATCACACGTAGTAAGAGCCGTGAAGTAATAGCCAACCAGATTTTCATTCAATTGTTAATAACCAGCCCGGGATAATGCTAATAATGAGGAGTTACCAAGTGTGCGGAATAGTAGAAAAAGAATCAAGACTGATTAAACAAGGATACATAACCGCCGAGCAGAAAGCAAGCGCGGCGATATCAGAAACATCGCCCATTGTTTCGTACTACTTCTTCGTATCATTCTGCTTGACGTGCTCCTCATCATCCGCACCATTTATCTTTCAAAACTTAGATCATACAATGTCTGTTGTAGCAACTAATCGAGCAGCAACAAGGCTCTTTCCTTTGACTTGCGACTCTATTATAGAATTAGAGGGAAGGGTGAGTAAATGTGTTAATCAACGTGGTGTACCCGAACTGATTATGATTGCAGGAATCGTATATTGCTGGGACGGCGTCTCGGCATTATTATTGGACATCTCATATTTACGGCAGAAGGCGCATAATTCAAGATATTGTAGTGCTTATCGCAAGTCGAGGGAGACGTCACAACATGACTCGCAGCAGTATATGTCGCATACGTGCGTCGGTTATTGGAGTACATCCATCAGGCAGAATAGTTCTCTTCCCTGACCATCGACAGACAATTCGCGTTGGCAATGGTCAAATCGCCAGACGAAACCTGGCAAATAGAAGCACAGTCTTCGGTCATGGAAGAATTATATCAATTGAAGTAGTTAATGCGGACGACGGCGACGACGAAACTTGGATTGTCAGAGTCTTACACCGCAATTGGGATCCTTCCGTGAGTATTTAGAAGCAGATCAACGGCATTCGCTGACTCTGTGCATGATTGGTTAACAGATGATAACGATACGAGACTTCTACGTCGAATACATCATTAACATTAGAGTGGTATTACATTTAGGAACGAGAACTTTTGACATCGGAAATATAGTACATTTTGAAGGAGAAATTATCGGATTTGACAGCGATAGAACAACTTTGTTGATTAGGGTAAGTCGAAATCAAGTATCACTGTGTGACCCGTTGTGCGTCTAAATAGGCTGATGCGATATGCAGCCTTGGAACGCGTTAGCGTTGTATTTCTAGCTCATGGTCAGAATGGGGCTGCTGCGTAACCTTCTACAAAACCACATTCCCAAATGTATATGGGTTATTTAACACGCACGGTGGAAATGATGTTGTTCCGACTGCGTATGTTTGTACGACTTGGGTGATCATATTTATTGTTATATGTAATTACAGATACAATTGTGAATTACCTTATGTGATGGGGGCGGCGGGCCGCCCCTGATGTTCTAGTTGTTGAGTAAGCATTTGTATGGGTTTCAGAAAGTACTTACCAGATCTACATTACTGGCACCACAATCCAAATTATCTTTCAAGGGCTTTGAGGTAAAAAGCAATTAACATTGGGGTTCAACTGTGAACGTCACTGTATGTATCTTTATTATGTGATCAAATCTCATTTCCTATTCCCCCTCTCACTTATTCTTTGGAAAACAAGATGTCTATGTATGTAGAACCTAACTCCCCAAAAAAACCTTCAAAGAGCCAACACAAAGATTAATAAATAAACTTCAAAACCAAACCTTCTTGTTTGGAATCTCATCATAAGGCAGGCAAGATAAGGTGCAGAAGCTAGAGATAGAGAGAGAGATGGAACAATAAGAATCAATAAAAGAAAATAACAAAATAAGAAATAAGAAGAAAGGAGAAAAAAAAGAACCCGAGTTTTTTTCTCAAGTAAAAAACACACACACACGTAAAAGAACTTGATCAAAAAAAAAAGAAAACACAATTCATCACATTACATGAAAAAAAAAACTCCTTCAATCACTTCTACTTTTTTTCTTCGTCCAAAAGACCAAATGGTTTTTCAAAATTCAGAATCACATTCATGATTTCATCAACGTATCTCTAGCCCCAGCTTGTTCACCCGAGGCCACAGCCGCCGTTTCACTCATCGCCTCTTCGGCAAAAAATCTCACATCCGCATCACTATCTTCTCTCAACTTAGCCAAACTTGGTAAGATTCGTTCACCTGCTACTTCTTTCCCTCCGGGTTGTCCTGCAATCGTCGTAGCAAGCGTTTGAAAGGCTTTGGCTACATTGAATCGAATGTTGGGAATCGGATCAGATACTAATCCAATCACTGTGTCTAGAATCGGTCCTTTGATCACTTCCACATCTAATGCTGGTGCCATGGTCTAGAAAAAACATCAACCGACAAAACTTCAGTCACAATGCG
>MWRK01010038.1:0-13266 GCA_002157035.1 Melampsora medusae f. sp. deltoidis
GTCAATTTTCAAATATCGTATTCATTTTTTCATCTCGTTGTTAAATTTTTCGTTTCCCGCCCACCTCCCTCTGTGTCAGACACAAGGATAAGTTCCATGTGGTGCACCCATCTCTCATATCTTCACGGGGAGTAGGGGAGATTCCCAGTGGGAAGATCAGTGCTACGCAGGGCCACCCACAAGTACTCCCCACATTTTCCCAAAAGCCTCATTTCGCAGCGCCAGTTTCAAGTTTTTTCTCAAAATCCGTACCGCTGCAATCCAAGGCCTCAGGGCCAACTAGAGTAGCACACCGTCCCCCTGCCACCCGGAGCTACACTGATTCCCAATAAGTCATTTTCCTAGTTGACTCCGTAGCTCAATCTTTTTCCCTGCCTGCCTGCCTCTATGTCATACATAGGCTAACATGGGGCTCTCACTGTGTTCACTTTACCTTCACATCCTGGAACCTGCGATGTGATCAAAGGTAATGCGTATCGCAAGTAGGTAAAAATGGAAGAACCGGGGATTGAACCCGGGACCTCTTCAAGATGCGAAGAAACATGAATGCAAATGAAGCGTGATAGCCACTACACTATTCTCCCCATGGCAATGAAACCTTGCAGTAAGGTGTCCATAATAAAGTATACGGGGTATAATCCTCTTTGGAGGGAAGGAGAATTGTGCTTCAATACGCTCAGCTCTTGTCAGCTTGTTGAATTAATCGGGATGATGGACCATTGGCATTCAAATTATGTAGAAGAAGAAGATGATGATGATCGAGGTTGAAGAAGAATTGAGTTGTGGATCGTTTTAAAATGTATTTGAGAAAACAGCAGTTTTGCCTTTCAATCAACTGTCGATCGACAATTGAATTGGAAGAAAGGCTTGAGATAGTTTCTAAAAATACACCATCAAGTTCAAGTTCGATTCAATTCAATTCACAAAATCAAGCTAATTAAAGTTAAAGTAAAAGGATTATGAGGTCATCAACCAACTCATCCACTTCATCATCATCCACTTCAAAGACATCTCATCATACTTTACTATCAATCGATCAAACTCATCATCATCGTCATCATGAATTCCATCACGATCGAACAATTTCAGACGATCGAACAGTTTCAGACGATCGAACTGGATTTAAATCTCATCCTGTTCAAAAACCTATCAGAGATTGGATAAGAAGAGCACGTAGGAAATCACCATTAAGATTACCTGTTCTGATCACAAGTTTGGCTACTACTTTGGCATTTACAATTTGGTGGATAAGAAAACCTTCAATTGTTTGGAGTAAGCCATCGATGGATTACTAATCCAAAGTTCAATGATCACCAACTAATCGGTGTTTTTTTATTTGGCTTATGTAGATCAGAAATCATCAAGTTCATTTGACTTACTAAGCAGAACATCAACCACAAGGCTAAGGCCACTGTTTACCCTTCTGATCGCACCACATCCTGGTAGACCAACTCAAATCAACCTAAACACCATACTACATTCAATAAGACAACAAAGTGCTCATCTACAACTACATTCCATCACATTGATTTGCACTCCACCATCCTCATGTCCATTCACAATACCATCTCAAGTTCAGAAACTCAACAACCTCAACTCATTCTATCCACATCCAGATTCAAAAGCGGTCTTGATAATCGAATCAGAAGATGGACTATCAGAACTTAATCCTAATTGGACCTCTAATGCTCTCGATTTATTATTCATTGATCCACAAAAACCAAGATTAAATCAAATCATCAGTGCAAGTGGACTGATACGATCTCATCATCGTCATCTACCCACTCGATTAGACTGTAAAGTAGGAGACGCCCAAACTATCACTCGAGTCGAATTACCTTTGGCGCCGATCCTCATCAAATCTCAACCCTGGTCTAGACTCACTGATTATTCTGAAGAGGATTGGCTAGCTAGATCTGGTTTACCTTCTTTAAGACTTAGTCTGGATCTCTTCGACCGTCAATTACCAAGCTTTGTGATGCCTACAATCGATTCATCGGCCGTTTGGAAATCATGTGAGAAAGGATTAGGTGAAGTAAGGGCTTCAGCTATCGGACCTGGTTTAGAGGCTCAATTAGTCCAACATCTTGATGACACATTACATTTTGAAGATCAACAGAGAGAGTCCGATCAAAGCGGTCAAGGCAGATTGTGCGTGCTTTTAGAAGAGCTTAATCAATTGGAAGAAGGCTTAGGATGGGACTCGATCATTTGTAATTTCTTAGAAAGAGGTGTCAGTCTGGATGTTTTAGTGATGGTGGATAGGTTAGATGAAAGAGCAGAAGTCAAACAACGGATGAAGTTTTTGAAATGTGTGGTAGATATCGAAATCATGACGAGGACAACAAGTAAGACTAGAATCGAATCTGAATCAAGATGGCACCAATTCTTCGTTTCGAGAGGTTATTCGGTCTTACTCTTTCCGAAGAACTCGATGGATCCTGTTGCCAAACATGTACTTGAACATCGACTCGGAACAGATTTCGGTCAGTATGAAGAAGATCAAGATCATCAAGCTGAAAGGTTGGTTGCTATCGGTTTACCAAGTAAATCAGTCAAAGGAGCAGATTGGATCACTGGTCTTGAATTACATGCTTTACGAAGTTCAGTGTTTTTCAAAATCTAGACTTTCTTTCATCATTTTATTCACAGCCTCATTGAATGAAAACTCTCCTTCTATATTTGGTCCCAAATGGATGACTTGGTGATCTTCAAATCTCGAAACCCAACTCTATGCGCAATCTTCGATCGAAATTTGCATATAACCTGACATCACTATATCGAAACCAAAATCTTGACTCGAACTTTAAAATCGAATGGGAGACAGGCAAGTTCATTAGGTTTCATTCACACTGAGATCAAAACAAGACATGCACATGATCCATGAGATGAGTAGTGATGCAAAAAAAAACATCATGTCAGGGTGCTCTACAGCTCACATGATTGTTTCTTTCCTTATCCGCCATTTGAATCTAATGATTTTTTATCTTTATTCACCTTTCCATTCATGATCTGCCATCCAAAAATGGATCTATATTCAGATTGGTATAAGCCTAAGATCGATATCTCAGTGATTACCAACGACCGACCGAATTCATTATCAAGATTAATGGATTCATTAAGGAATGCGGATTATTATGGAGACGAAGTGAACTTGATCTTAAATCTAGAACAAACCTCGGACTTACGAACCCGAAAGCTTTGTGCAAATTATAAATGGGATCAAGGACCCAAGATCATCAGACAACGGATCATTCATGCAGGACTCTTACCGGCTGTCATCGAATCTTGGTATCCATCTTCACCACATGATTCATATGGAGTTTTACTTGAAGATGATGTAGAAGTTTCGACGAAATTTTATGCTTGGGTTAAATTTGCTTTACTTACTTATCGATATTCATCAAAACAAAATGAAAGTAATCATTCATCGCTTTATGGAATCTCACTTTATCAACCACAACATATTGAACTTAAACCAGAAGGTAGAAGACCCTTCAATGCGACCGAATTACTTTCCAACTTAGGTTTCGATCCCATCACTTCGCCTTATTTATCACAAATCCCATGTTCTTGGGGAGCTTTATTCTTTCCCGAATCATGGATCGGATTCCAACATTATCTAAGCCTAAGGTTATCAGATTCATTAAAACCGAAATTAAAGTTAGAAGGATCTGCGATCTTAACCCCCATCAGATCCACACGATGGCCAAAGAGTTGGAAAAAGTATTTGATCGAATGGGTTTATTTGAGAGGTGAAGTGATGTTGTATCCGAATTTTAGGAGTCTTGAAGGTGAGAGTGAAAGTTTAAGTACGAATCATTTAGAACAAGGGACTCATATACACGATCAAGTTGAGGAAGAAGTTAAGAAAACATTTGAAGTGAAATTGATGAAGTCAGATAGATCTTTATTAAATTCGATTGGAATCCAAAGTCATCGGTTACCTAAGTTAATTAATTTGATGTGTGTGGATCTTTGGGGTGAGATTAGTAACTTGGATGAACTTTTGGAACGTGGATGGGTTGGGGCTAATACATTGGGGTTTTGTGATGATGAAGATGAAGATGGAGATGAAGTGATGGGATTGAATAAATTGGTTTGTAGAATGTGATTCAGGATGATCATTTAGAAGAAAAATCTCAAACACTTTTTTTTACTTTGATCTTGTTGTGTTTTTCGTACTCCTTTTTTTCTCTCGTTTGTACATTGTGGTTTTGATTGTTGTTGTATTTTTGAGATTAGTAAGTATGTAGGAAGGATTTTTTTTGGGATTTTTTTTGATCGGTTTTTCGTATGGTTTAATTGATTGAAGAGAGAAATATCTCATTTTGTTAAAGGAGATATCAAAACCCATCATCACGTTTTTACATTTGGCTACTTCTGTTTCGACATTAAGAAACCGACTAACCTGTCCATCACCAAGCTCCAGAATGAACAGGAGATTGAAACTTATTATGTTTTTTTGCTTTTGTATTAAACAGAACTTCACTTCAACATTTTACATGAACACCACTTTAACTAATTCATTGCAGAAGGAAATGCAAAGGGTGAACTATACACAAAAAATGTTGATCAAAGTAAATAATGATCATTGCCTGATGACAGTAAGATGTCACGTAAATTGATGGTGAGAAATATGTTGCAAAATGAACAAGCAGTGTGCCATATCTGCATTCCACCGAAATTGACCTCCGGACCACAAATTAAGATTATTACACAGGACATTCTCTTTTTCTGACCTGCCACGAAGCAAAAGAAGGGCCTAACCGGGAGTTGAACCCGGGACCTCGCCCAATCACTTGGTCAACAAGGGAGTTTCCTCCGAAGGGCGAATCATACTACTAGACCATCAGGCCGATGACGTCAGGAGGGATATGCGGCATTGGATTTACACGGGCTAAACTTGACGCTGCAAGAGACACGAGGCTGAGCTTCTGTTGGGTATGTATGTTGATTGAAATGTATCTCGGGATGTGTCAGAATCCGATATTTCTACCCTGAAGAATTCTTCATGGTTAACTGCACAATTTCGATCACTTCAAATTTTCGGCCAACGATCACTTCAACTTCCTGCAGGCATGGTCGGGGCACTGTACCGGCTTCTATCGCAAATTCGGGTCGGAGCGCTAAACCCGACATACCCGGAGCGTGACTCGCGGTACTTTGAAGCAGTCCGTTTGTGGTAACTTGCAACAGCAACCGTCAATCCAACTTTTACCACTTCAACAAGTCAACAACTCATCCATCCATCCATCCATCCATCCACACTTTCTTCAAGCAATCAAATCAACAATGAGCGATCAAACTATCATCTCACTTCCAACTACGCCATTCTCTCAATTTCAATCTAGTCTCAAGTCTAGCCTCGAATCTTATCTCATCACTATCGGTAATCAGCGTGTCAATCAAACCTCACAAACCTCACTTACTACCTTTGATCCACTTGTTGTGATCGAACTCTCTTCTGCTCTCAATGTGCTTTGGTCTCAACTTCCTAGCCTTCCTTCTACTGCCTTGGAGCTTCAACGTTCAATAGTCTCATCAGTTCTCACTTCCATCGTTAGCCAAACCGCATATCCGGCTCAACATTCCTTCGCACTACCAGTTCATCATCAATTGCTTCACGATGCTCTCGACATTTCCTTAGTCTTAGTTGAACAGGATAGAGCACCAGCTGATCTTACATTGAGCTGTATCGAAGACATCCTTGAAACAGCCACAGTGGAAGAAGCTGAACGGATCTTCTGCTATCTCGAATCTCGTGTAGATCGCTTAACCGTCGTCAGTATCTCGTCCAGATCATGGGTGAATGAATCGAAACCCGAGTTGCTCACCTCATCCGATCTCTTCTTTGGTCTTTTATCTTTTTAAACTCAACTCAGGGTATGCTTCCGGATCGTGGAAAAGGTTTAATTTTCTTAAGAATGCAAAATAATCTATTAAGAAGACTATCGAAATCACTTCATACTGTCTTCTGTGGAAGAATCTTGAGTTTTCTTTCCTCCGTCTTTCCGATTGCTGAAAAAAGTGGTGTCAATCTGAGGGGAGCATTCAATACGGGAAATGTCACACATTTTGATCAAGATATCGAAAAGAAAGGAGTCGAAACAGTCGATTCACAAGGAAATGAGACTATCAAGTCGGATACGGCGGCAGAAACCAATCTTTCTAAAGCCAGCGAAATAACTGCCGATGTCATGATCATCGAGAAGCCGCCCCTAGTTTCCCAGGACAAACCCATCACTTCGGACGAGCCCGTCGCGACAGAGACAAAGGTTCAGACCGACCCAACATTGGATGGAGAAAACGTTGAAAAGTCGTTTGAGATGAAGGAAGAATCACCAGAAGAAGTAGCAGCGCGCTCTCGGGCCAAAGCAGATGAACAGGAAGCTCGAGCCAAGGCCAAAGCAGCTTCAAAAGCCGGCAAGTCATTCACTATGGCCACACCTACCTTCTTACATCATTCTCAACCGGTAATAATCCGTCTCTGCCATTTCTCGACCTTTGAGTTTAGCTTCCGACAAGCGTGAATTTTATCTACGTTTTTGGGCACTTCAATCTTTGCTCTCCAATCCACCCGAACTTTTCAAAGGATGGCAGCCCGATCCCACCGCCACACCCGCAAATGTTACTCCGCAGTCTAATCCTCATACGTATCCATCCTCTCGCCCTGGAACACTCCTGACCACCTCAACAAGTCTACAGCGTGCCTCGCCTGTACGTGAAGTCGAGCCGGCGCCATCAACGGCCAACTTGAAACGTCTCAAAGAAGGCATCAATAAAACTTTGGATGTCTTTGGTCGGATGACTAAAAAAGAAAGGGAATTGGGCACTCATTCCAAGAAACCCAAGATTGATGAATGCAATCTGGCCGAAGTGAAGGAGCATTATTTCTTCCCAAAGTTTCTTACAAAGAGCAATTTATTGGATCTAGAGGTCAGCTTCTGTTTTCACGCTTTAACTCTCTTTCTAGTGATGGTCTCTCGTCGAATGGCTTGGTCGACATCACGCCACGCGAGTTTGACTTTGTTTGGGCAAGTAGCACGCTAAGCCAAGCTTTTCGAAAAAATCGAATGTTGACGATTGTATTGAATTTTGTCATTTCGGTGATGCCGAAAAATCCTTTTTTATCGTACCACCCTGTGTGTCGATTTACGCACTACATCTTGATATGTTTTGTGGTATTGATCCACATCTTACATGCGCTAGGTTGCAGACTCCTACTTTCGTAGACAAGTTTTAACCCAATTCTTAATCATCCTTCAATACATTCGAGGATTTTCTCTGGAGGAACGAAACAAGCGTGCAGCTTTGCCCAAACCGAATAGGGTGAGTGAGGTCCCGTACGTATATCAGGCTAGGGATGTGAGTGGTTTCTTTGATTTCTTTTCATCTCCTGCGACTGACATTTTTAAGATTCGTAGGACGGATGGGTCCGGAAACTGAATGGCGAAGTATGGAAAACACTTTATGCTACTCCACCGAATGGCGAAGTGTTCACATTGACTATCAAGCAGATCTTGATTAGGGAACACAACTGGGTTAGTCTTTTTGTGGTAATCTTGATCGCTCAATTAACTGACGAAGTGGAGCTACTCTTTGATAGATCATGTGGAAAGCTGGCTCCTGTCCAAGTTTTGAAAGGCCGAGTCTAGGTGATGAGACAATCAAGGCAGCCGAAGCCAATTATAAGCGGATCATCGCGCCTCCTATGCGATTTCCACATCCAGTTGGCACCCCAGCGCTGAGTAAGCTTTGGAGTAACAAGGTGACCCCGGAGAGCATTGAGAGTATGGATTTCTCAGAAGGGTAAGGACCCTTTTGTCCACACAGCTCTGTTTCATTATCCCAAAGTTTGACATCTCACATTCGTAATTTGTTCCCCATATACAGTGTTCCGGATCTGAATGCATTGCATGGAAAGATCATGGCACAGGAAAAACAACTATCAATTCTCAAAGAAGGTCTGTTAACTCAAGGGAAATCTGAAGCAGACCTATTGAATGATCCTCAAGTGCAAGCCATCGAAGAGGTTAGTATGTGGCTCTATATTCCTGCTTATCCTACTTTGTGTGCGATTAGATCCATCGAACTGATGTGTTTTATTACCAGCGAAAATCTTCACTTTCCTGGAGAGCATTGAGAGTTGCTCAGAGTACTCATTTACAGTTGTTTGGCAAGATTGGTCTACCCGCAAGCGTGAATAAATTGATGACTCTGATCGAGGACGCCAAGACGCGCTCAAATGGAGTTAACTCAACCCGACAACTGATATCATCGAACCCAATGGTTTCCACCCCTACCGGAACGGTTATCACCGATGCGAACCAGATGACTCCAGGAACGTCTGGGATTGAAGCAGAGTCTGATTTACTTTCGCAAACAAAGGACGGAGATGAGAATTCGGTTCAGCTTGTAGCAAGCTCTGACAATCACGATGGACAACCTTTGTCGGACCAATTCGTTCAACCTGATATCGTGATGCTCGATGGTGAGAGTATCGAGGACTCAAATCCAATTACTAGCAAATCTGCGCCCGCTTCCGAGACTGAAGAAGAGGAGTCTGCTCCTCTTGTACCAGCCAATCCTGATCCGGCTCCACCCACTGCGATCTCGCCACCACTTGACGTACAGCCTCAAAAGCAACCGCAACAACAACCGCCACATCAGCAACAGCAACAGCAACAGCAACAGCAACAGCAGCCGCCTCCTCCACCACCACCACCAGCACAAGTCACTGTGCCCCACCACCCTCATGTGCCTAATGGTCCAAGTCGGTTCAACAACCATCATCATCATCTCTCACGCCATCAATCGCCTGCCAATTCTCACTCTGGACGAATTCATATGCCATCTCATCGGAACATGCAACCTAATCCAATCACAGATTCAATCACAGACATAGATCAAGTTATCAGAAGAGCAGAAGCAAGAGCCGCACCTGAGCTTGTTAGATCACATTCTTATTCAACTGATCATCGATCACCATCAACGGGCGAATTTAGACCAAATCCACATGTTAATAATCAACTTAATGGACATCGACTTTCAGGTTCTGGAATCGGTCAAGTGAAAAGATTAGCTGAAGATGATGGAATGATAAATGGAACAAAGAAATCAAAGACTTAGAGGAAAAATCGGTTTTGTTTTTGTTACTGGCGAGGTTCTTTTTTGCAAAATTAGAAAGAAAATATATATGGTGAAAGAAGAAATTTTATGATTACAAGATGAAAAAACACTTTGATTTGATTTTTGTGTAAGAAAGATTTGTGATAAATTTGAATGAAAATTGAATACCTGTTTAGAGAGTTTGAGAATATAGGATTTGATGATGATGTTGTTTTTTTTTTGAAAAAAAAAGTTGTGCTTGTTGATTTTCTTTGGATTACAATCTCTTGAAATTTCTGAAAAAAAGTTTGAAGTATATATAATATTTTGTATCATTTGTCAATATGTTTTTGTAGACATTTGATCTGATGAGATATCTTTGAAAATGGGATTCATCCTTGCTGAGTTGGTATAATTTTCTATGTGGAAATATATTTGAGAATTGATTGGTTTAATTATTCATTTAACTGGAAGTCATTTTTTCTACTTGATTCTGATCATTATATGGTGAGATCTTTGGTATGGTTTTCAGTAGTGAGGTCAGAAGGAGGGATATGACTCATTTGCCAACTGCATATCATGACCTTCATATCTTCCAGACTTTGTGAAAATGTGATTTGGAAAGAGCTGATGTACAATCTCTGCAGAAGCCACCAGGCCTTACTGTACCTCTTCCAACCAGTTTATCAACCTCAGAGCAAACGATCAAATTTAGGTCTACATAGATAATCTCAATAATGCTTATGATCTTGTACTCTGAAGACCAGGATTCCCATACCACACACTTCCCAAAATGTGTGTCTCACATCACAATAGCCTTTGGACAAGTCAGTCACTTGAAGTGTGGACTGAGATTCACTTTTTGACAATTTTTGCACTCTTCATGATCAGCATCTTTTATATTTCCCTATATATTGGGTTTCATAGAGTTTTTTTTCCAAGGTCATCAATAATTCATGTTTTCTTGGAAAATCCTTTAGGCTAAAGCTTCTGAAGTTCTTACCTGATCTGTCACATTATTAATAGATGGAAGAAAATTCAACTGACCCTATATCAACAGCACATCATTCAGAACAACCCATTACAGGCAAACAATGAAATAAAATGACTTGCAATATTCCATTGAAGCCAGAAGAGATCACCTTGATGCCTTTGTCAGGGAACATGCTGTCTCCCATCTCAGACAAGCATGAACATCAATCCTTGAGATCTTCAAATCTGGAATCTACTGGAATCAAAAGCCCCATCACCAATTAACCCATAAAGTGTTCCTCAAACGCAGCACTGGTCCTTTCAGAACATCATGCAATGATGATTTTCACAGAATTAAGCAGGGTCCTAGATGAGGATCAGCTCAAAGAAGTAGATAACATCTGGACTGAAGGCACAACCCTTCCTTTGGTTTATCACATAATTTCCTGTAACCCTTCAAAAGCCATCATGAGACGAGTCATGAGAATCACAGCTTTTTTTATTTCAGCTTACCATCGAGAGTTTCTTATGGCTCCCAAAACAATTGACCATGAGAAGCTTGCAATCTTTTCAATGTGGAATACAGATGTCTTTTACTTGATGGTAGAACCTTTAATAGTTCCAGAACCAAATTTGATTGGCAGAAAACAAAATCAACACCCTCTATCACATACATTCCTCTCACTTCATGACTCAAGATATTTCTATTATACATTTATCCGGTTCAATCACAAAAATTATGCAGAGCTGACTAAACGCTTCTTCTTGGCCTGGGAGAAAGACATGGAGACAGATATGGGGATTGTGTGTCAGGCAAAAACAAACAATCAGGACGATGGGAGCAATGGAACAGGAAAGCAGCTTGTATCCTAGCATCTTCATGTTGAAAACGGATTTTTAAATCAAGGACCAGGTAAAGGAATACGTTCTTCAAGTTTCAGACAAATCTCTAAAAAATTAACCTCATTCTCATCATCAATTAATCCATGTCTAATGAAAAAATCAATTAAGACTAAAACACAATCAGGTTTCCATTCATGAGAGGACTCTAATAAACTTGTTCTGAGATGATCAAAACTCATTAAAGTATAATCTATTGATTCACCATCATTTGATTTTGGAATGATATCGGATGATAATTTTAAATCATGAATATATTGAACTTCTGGCTAAAAAGAATAGAGACACATTTGAAGAAATATCAATGATTTGTTAGAGATTCATTTCATGAACAAAAAGAATACTCACTGAAACCCAACCATCTGAATTCTTATGAACATAACTGATCAAACCAGTAGATTTCAAGCCTTTCAAAACAACCTCTTTAGGTAAACTAGCTTCTTCAAAACATTCTCGAATTATCGTCTCTCTTGCACTTTCACCTGCAGCAATTCCACCTCCTACTGTATTGTCTAACATTGATGGATACCTTTTTTTCAAAAAATCGACTAATCAATGACCCAACATATAATTTTGAGCAATTCATGAAGGGTAATCTTGCGATTGTTTCGTGTGTGATCTGCGCGGTACCCAAAAATGATACTGATCATCTTTTAGAACATAAGCTAAATCCACGGATATATCCAAATAAACTTTCTGATCCAAATTCACAAACAATGATCAACCTAACTGACCAGTCAAATGAGCACCAAAAATCAAGAAACTGAATAATTGACATCAAGATCTTTCAAGCTGAAATGCAGTCCTAGAACCCTTTCGATCAGTTTCAACTTGATTATTTTCCATTCGATTCTTAAACGATTTCGGTGCATAAATCGTATACTTCTCATCTCTCCAACCTAAAAAGAAGTGAACAAATGTCATTCTTATGCTTGAAATCAATACAACAAAACAGAGACAAGCAATTACAAACCAGCTAATAATGAGAGGGATTGATTCGATCCCTTCCAACTTTTGAGCAGCCTTTCCATTTCTACAGATCTAATCTCAATCGGATCATCATGAAAATTAATCCAATCCTCAAATCCAACACAACAAGGTAGATTTTCAGTGTCCGATAGATTTGGAGTCGAATATAAAATTTTCCAACAACTTCGCTTTGAGATTTTGAACATATCTTGATTATCTTTGATCATAGCTTTAACAACACAAGGTCTAAGAGATCCAATAGGTGAATCGAAATCGAATTCCTGTTCTTTTGGTTCTCGAGCTTCTATTGTTGTGTTTGATCTAATGACTGATGCATTTTGAATACTAGCAGGTAAAGAAAGATAAAATGGTATCAATTTTTCTTCTCCTCGATTTCCATGATTTTTTAAATCCAGTCTACATGTTAATTGAAAATTATTACATCTTTCTATTATGCTCAAGAACGACTTATGTCCAGAATTTGTCATTTGGTTTGTTCGTTTTTTCTAGTTATTGAACAAATCTTCTTTGAGATCTAGGTTAGAAATTTGATCGCTGAAGGACTACAGAAAGAATATGAATCAGTTTACTGGTGCAACGCAGAGATCGATCAGTTATAAAGGGAAGCTCACCCGAGTCTCTCCAGACTGCAAGAAAGAAAGTCCATATTGCGTTGCGTTTGGATGTACCGTTATTCTACCTGAACGATGTCGTGCAGTGATTTAAGAACAGCTTGCAACAGATTCTCCGCCAATTTGGTCGAGTTTTGCGGGCAAGTGAGCAAGCTTGTTTTAAATGGATCATGGATGTAACGACGAAAGCGAGGTTTCAATCAAACTTATCAAAGTCCCTCGCCAAAGGCCTGTAGCAGGGCTGCTAAACTTACCCGCCTTTTACCTTCAACATTACTGTATTTTAATATTGTCTAGATTCTAAGGGCTCGCCCTGATTTACTTTGTACTCGCCCTCTCACTTGTTCAGCCTTTCTAATAATTATTATTTCATATATAATCTTGTATTTCTTCGGAAGACCTTCTCTCTTCCTCAGACTACACTACCCTTTAATCTTTTCATCTCTTACTTCATCTCATTTAATCAACTTACGTTATTATCAATCTTAAATCTTTCTTCTAATCTTCACCTGGCTCTTAAAGCTCATAATCTATTATCACTTACTTTATTTAGCAATTCATTAATCTGTCCTTCGGACCCAATTACCTTCCTAAATCTTCTCGAGATCGTAATCTCAAGTCCTAAACCCTTTGCCTTAAGATAATTAGCCTTAACAGCTTCCGTAAGTCGGACCCTGTTACA
>MWRK01010216.1:0-15020 GCA_002157035.1 Melampsora medusae f. sp. deltoidis
CTCTATGCATCAAATTCCGTCAATGAGACTAATCAAAAATCTCAGAAGTCAATGGTTTTGATGTACTGAGTATAGGAGGGAGCTTATTTCATTAGATTAAACACGTAAAGTTCTTCAAAAAAATACCGTTCCTTTTGGAGTAATGAGTCAGAGGAGTAAAAACTTGCATGATTGGTGGTTTGGTTTGATACATATAGCTCTTGAAGGCTTGACCTTGACTTATCTACCTTTTGAATTTTATCTCAAAGGGTGGTCTAGTGCACTTATGGCTAGTAGCTACTAGAACTGTCTGCCACTCCTCACAGAAACTTGAGCATCTTGATTGGCCAAGCTACAAATACCAGACAGAGTTTACATAGTTCAATGCTGCGCTGAAATACATAAAGCCAATTCCTACAATATAGGTACATCCAAGCAAAAATGATTGAGGACTATCAGGGGATAACACTGTGCCCCAGATTGGTGAGTAAGTGTCATGACCATATTGGTTTTTTTTATTGGGGAGCTCAGGAAGTTACTGATGAAATAATATTGAAGAGGCAATATTTCATCAGATACGGTTTTATGTGCTTCCGTGACTCATCTTCTGAATCCAACATGTAGTGAATATCTAGCTGTTGACTCTAGGGATTTCAAACTGCTCTTTTGACTCCCACTCTGGTCTCTACCCCACACACCTGAGCCGCCCTACATTCTTGGGTAACTCAAATATCATTCCAATCCCAAGAGGTTAACTAATTGGATTGGTATTTTCCAAGTCTCTATCAAGATGATTGTGCCCATGATTTTCACACAAATGGCAGTGAACCCCCAAGATGAGCTATGATGTATGGTATGGTTGGATGCATGTTTACAGAGTGTTTGGACTTGTTGTCTACCCAAGTATTTTGTTCCTTTATCTCAAAAGCTAGTCTGTTGCTAAATGTATCTGATCTTTACCCAGATGAGTGGTTCCACTGATGGATTTATCCATGGTCTGTGATTTGGGGTAGACCTTGAAAATGAGTTATGAAGTGTGGTTCCTGTTCAGACTTCTTGTAACTTGGTCATATACCTGAGGCTGAGGATCTCCATGTTGTGTATCCCTGAGGCTAGCCTAGCATCTGTGGCTACTAGGCTCCATACCACCAACTGAAGAGAAGTAGATGTCTTCAATTGTCTTCAAACCAAATGCTCCCCATACAAAATGCCAGCTGCACCAGGTATCTGGATGACTCCTACATCCTTTATAGACTAGCTCCTAGTACCTAAGTAACCTACAATGGCTTCCCTGTAGGACCAAAATCTCTTCACACATTGTTAACCTACACATAAGTAGGATGTAACAGGTCATTTTGGGGGTAAAGACCTTATCCTAAGAATGAGGTATCAAGTCAAGCTGACCAAAAGTTGTTAATCTTTTTTTGCTTCTAAGATAGGTACCCAGAACTGGCACTTGGAAATTCAAAAGTTCAAATCATTTCGAAGTATACTTGGACACTATTATCAAAACAGGTGAACATCTTTTCTTGAGGCAGGAGCCAGGGTCAAAAACTACCTTTACCATGAGTACCTGACTGGTGCTCTACATGCAGCCAGACTCCTTGCGCTCAAGAGGCAGAAGTTTCAGGTGGTGAGTATTGTACATTGAGAAGGTTCTTGCTACTCATTTTGAGTTGGTCTGTCATTGTGTGCAAGTGACCATTTGGATTGATCACTTCAAAAAAGAGCGAAATGCTTCATTGGGGAATTTTATTATCCTTCAGCTTGGCAATTTGTATTATTTATCTTCTACATCATTTGGAATTGGTTGTCTATCAGTTCATTAGATGGTTCAAGGTCATGTTTCTTCTTGTTCAAAAGGAAGATTGTTCAAGTGAGGTTGAAGGGGTGTTGAAAACATTCAAATCACTTGAGGATTTTGTTCAGAGTACCGTAATACAACGCATCAGTTCAGAGTAAAGGACATTTGACTTGTTCTTTGTAAATTAATAAATCAACTTCTGTAACCAAATTTCACCTCAAGCATCCCAAATTGACCCCTGCAGAAAGTGGATAGACATTTAGTATGTATTCCTGATACTACTATACTTGAGAAGAAAAAGGATGCAACTCACAAACACTGGTATACCACGAGCTCTGGATGTTCGTAAGACACTTTGATTGAGTGCCGGACTACCGATGAACAAAGCGACTGTTGAGAAAAGATCGTTCCAAGGGATGATAACGATGGATTGGAGAGTTAGTGAAAGGTAAATTGGAGACTAAGCAGAGGAATGATGACCTTGTGCATTCCACTCTTTGAACACTCTTGCTAGTTCAACGTTGACATCAGGTCTACCAAGTGGTCCTTTGGTGTCCCAGACCAAAAGCCGATGTGGTTCAACTTTAGTGGTAATCAAAGTCATCAAGTCTTTTCCATATGTCTTCTCGAGATCGGCACCGATCCAAATCAAGTACCAGTCGTCGTGTTGGATACAAGTCGAACCTACTGCACCAATTCCTGACCCAGTACAGATTGCTACTCCTTTAGTGAACAATCTAGAGAAGTATGGCAAACCGCAAGGCTGATCAAGGAGTCAAAGAGGATTTGGAGACAGAAGTTAAGTGTGTGGTAAGTAAAACATTTTTGGTAAGAGAAATGGGTATCTCACCTTCCAGGTTTTGGTGTACAATTTAGCAGGCTGTTCTCGATTCATCGCACGCGTGAAGCCTCCTTGGACAGCCATGACGATATAATGACAATCAGAGTTCCTTCCCTCACTGAAATAGAAAGCTTCATTAGTGATTTTGAAATATTTGCTTTGAAGCATTGTAATGCGTACCTGACTGAACCGAAAATATGCCATTCTCGGAGACCACCACGGGAAACACGAGTATGGACTCCAGATGTAAGTCCACCTGGAACTCTAATGACCGAAGCTTTAGCAGAAGGCTTAGGGACGATTTGAAAACCACGTGAGCGCTCGAGTAGTGTAGTCTTTCTTATGGAATGCACTTACAGCGGAGACAGTGACGGGGACGTATCGTACGGTGATCCATTGACCAATAACTCTAAAAGAAGAGAGTAGATAAATTAAGAGACTTTCGACATCCCAAATCAAAGATGAAGAAAAAGATGCTTACAATGGGAATAGTGCAATAACATACCAAAACTCTTCTAAATGAACCAAGTAGGAAGTTGAGGTTTTCCAACTGGATGTGTTGATATCCCACCAACTTGAAGTCAGCACAAACGCAAGACTTGAAAGAATTCCGGCCCTAATGGAGAGAACAGTTACAGAAAAGAATACAGATGGGGGTTCAGTCAGCGAGTCAGAAAACGTTTCTAGGAGATGACGCACCATCCTAAAAATCTATGTGTCATCTCAAAGACGCTGTAGAAGATATGTCAATTCCGCGGTTAGATTCGTGTGATTTATTAGGGAGGCTTAAATAGACGCACTTGTGATACATTGCTCGCACTAGAGGAGTAGCTACGATGCATGTGGTCGTCACAATTGCTAGAGACAAAAACAATGTTCCCAAGACCAAGGAGTGATACAATTCACGATTGAGTAGATGATATGACCACGATAATCCTAGCCACATCATGGCACCCACACCACATCCACTGTGCAGACCACCTAGGGTCAATCGCTAGGCGTGAGCATCTGGTCAGTGAAAAGATTAGATTGGAATGCTGAGCGTACCGATGTGATACAAGAAGGCTACAACAAGCACCCGTAAATTCATTGGGGCCCATCCTCTGATAAGCTTGATGGAAGACCAATAAAGGAAACGCATAACCCATTCACTACGGATGGCAACAGCCACCAACAAATTTCCGCCGACCATAGCTGAAAGATGAGTTCTGGGATAAATCCAAATACCAGAGAGAGTGATCATGATTGCTACCACTTGAATTGCGATAGTGAAGACCAATATTTGACGATACGGACTGAACCACGTCCAAAACTTGACTGAATCGCTAAGATGAATTGGTGCTGGCTTTGGAGCGGCGGGTTTTGGCGGTGCAGCTCGAGGAGCTTCCTCAATCTTTTCGTCCTTGATTTCGACCTTCTTTTCATCCCTGAAATTAGGATCTCTTACTATTTCCGGTTCCCCAGATTGAAAAGGGTTGAGGAATTCCTGATTGTGGATGGCTGGATTGGCTTCATAGCCTGGGGCCATAGCTCGCGACTTGTGAACGTGTGGTATGATTGGGATTGTTGTATCCAAAGGACCCTGTGAGGAAGGATAGTCGTTCGATGGGTTCGCATGATATTGTTGATTATGGCTCATGTTGATGGCTTCTGTCTTGCGAACTTGTGATGAATTGTCTTCTGTTTGGTTGATAATTCCTTCAAGGCGCAATTAAACCAGTAATTGGACTGAAGGTAGTAAAGACAAGTAGATAAATAAAAATAAAAATATGTATAAGACAAATTAAAATTACGCCGAGTGATTCAAAGGCCACTCGAAAAAAGATAAAGAGGATGAAGGATGGAGTGGAGTGCGTTTTGATGAACTTGCTAGTTACTTCCACGTTGGCAAAAGCAGTCAATTAAATTTCTATGTGATGCCCTCCTGCTGACAATGGGGACAGTCAAAGGTGATTGGACCAACTGATTTCCTTGAAATGAACACGTAGGCCAAGCCCCGTTGCATACTACTCTCTTCCTGCTGATGGTCCAGCTCATTGCTCGAATTGAACTCAAGTCGTCTTTCCTTCGTCCCTCGCGCCTTGCTTTTTGCTACTCAGCCTGATTTGGTCTTTTTGAACCAACCTGGTGAGCCTTGGATCTTTCGGCACATTCCTGAACCCTCAGCCCAGATTGAAAGATACACATTTTCTTGTTGATTTTCGACTTTTTAGGGATACAATTTCAAAACACCTCGCCTCAAACCCTAGGATACCACCCTAGAATACCCTAGATCCTAGAGTTTGTAAATATAAATCCATCTGATTCTCATTTGTCAACTATCAGCCTAGCTCGGAGTCGAACCGTTCAGAATTTAAATAAGTACCTTTCCTTCCAACTGTTCAACGCCGGTAATCATTCTCAATCTTAACCATAAGTTCGATGTAAGATGGATATTCTATCAAGTCCTCCAGATTATAAAAGCTTTCTAGAGAAGTACCTTATTCCTAATCGACCCTGCTTGATCCGCAGAGGCTTGATTGACGATTGGGCGGCTTTTCAATCATGGACTTCACTTCATGACGAAGTGAGCTACCCAAACTTGGCAGAGCTGAAAACCTCCTATGGACATCTGGTTGTCTCGTGTATCGAGTTTCAGGCCGGTGATGTGCTATCAACCTCGAACAGTGATGAGTACTCAAGTACCCATGAGTGTATACCCTTAGGCTTCAGTGAAGTTATCGAGCGATGGGAAAGATCCCTTCCTGCTACTATCCCCAAGCAGTCAGGCACCAAAATTTATGTCAAAGATTGGCATCTCCCCAAGATAGTTGAAGGGGCCGACGACAGGCCTTGCCCATTTTACTCTACACCGGAGATCTTCCAAGATGACTGGATGAATGCGTGCGTCCTGAAGAACCTCTCGATCGACAATAGCGAACTTCTCTCATGAATCCCGTGCCATTCAGATATTACATCGCACAAACTCAAGATGATTTTCGTTTCGTTTATATCGGTCAAGGGGGTACCTACACAGCACTCCACTCTGACGTTTGTACGCTCTCTTTCTCCTCCCTCAGCCCTAGTCACTTGACCCTAAGTCGACATACCGAGTAGGCCGCACACAGTGCATCTGCAAATTGGACTGATCGACTCAAATCTCACTCCCCCACGGTAGATGCATCGTATTCGTGGTCAGCCAATATCCTCGGTCAAAAGCGTTGGAATCTATATGAGCCCGGTAAACCGGAACCCATCACCATCATTCAATCGGAACGCGAAGTCATATTTGTGTGAGTGTGCCTTTGCAGTCAATATCAACACAGCTTTGTCACCCTCAGTGAAAATGAATGCGTAGGTTAATCAAGAATATTTATCCACTCTACACACTACTTGGGCAAGATTTTTAGACCGAGCGGTTGGAAACATGAGGTTGAAAATCTGTCACCTCTTGTGATCAGCATCAATCATAAGTCAGTTCATGTTGCAAAAACTACCCGATCCAAAGAGTTGAAAGATACCCAGGCTGATCAATTTTACTTTTCTTTAGCTGGTGCAACTCTGTGAATCTACCTTGTGTGTACGATGCTTTGGCCAAGGATGTGGAAGATGTGGAAGAGTCAATTAGCGATGTCAAAGAACTCTTGCAAAGAAAGCCCCGATCTTCATCTGATCCAGTCTGGCAATCTGAGTGGATTCAAGTAGTTCAAGAGATGGTCAAACAGCACGCTGGATGGGAGTAAGTAGTGTCTGAGTAGATTTTTGCTTCTCTTCAATCTTTCCAAGTGTAGATGCCACGATTGATCAACGTTTTACTCCTGCATTTGTCACCTAGCTGGACAACGTTTTGGAGAATGGTCCATTTTGTCATACAGAATACCTTTGGAAGTACGGCTACCACTCTCAAAGTAAGATTTGGTAGGACAACTTCAATAACTTGATCATTTCAAAAAAGTACATACCCCAAGCTGATTTTCCAATGCTCTGTGTCATCTAGTTGCCCATAGTCCCATCGCTCCGTCGCGAGAATTTGTAACACAGCAAGTTCAGTATTGCCTCTCAAAGTTTGAGAAAAGGTCTGAACATGAATATGTGGAAGAACTCAAAAGGCTCCTCAGCGAAACCAAGCTGGCGTTGGAGAATTGATCCCGAATTGAATTCTTCGGGCTAAACTCTTCTTTCCAGAGCTTGGTGATCTTGAGCTAAGATCAAAGATAATCCGTGCAGGCATCAATAGCATATGACTGAAACATCCTGCCACCATAACCTCAATCTTGGGACAGGTCACAAAACGCAATGAGTTGATGTCTCTTGTTCGAAACAATGGAATCAGCTCGGGAAATATGAGGTTTGTAAACTTTGCAATAAGGCCAGGTTCATGTTATTTCAAGTGTGGGTACGAGGCGTCAAGTTGTAAAACCTTTTATCCTCATTGGAGTCGTAATCTTTTCCATGTTTTGGCATGTACCATTATCAAGTTGGGCCTTTGATAATGCCACAACCTCAATAATACCTTGTTTGTTACTATCAAACCAAACTCTTGAGCAAAATTTTACCCAATGCTAACAGGAACTTGAAGAATCGATGATCTTGAGCAAGCTTTCACATCATAAACTAGTCCATGACATGCTCATTTAGCTTCCCTGATCAGTTGGTCCTGATCCAACAAGCTTTAAGTTTGTGGACATCTACTCACGATTTTGTAAAGATACGTTCTGGTCTTGAACAATCAAGTATGATCGTGCATGAGATAAATTTAAAGGGAAGGAATTCTCACTGGAAAGGAGTGAGTTATAGTGAACGATATACTCAAAGGAATTCTATTCGAATCTACAAACTTTCGCCGTGGTTCAATAGAAAGGTTGACTCACCTGACTCAAAAAAGCGGGTTTGGTTTTCCAATCAAACTCTTGTTGTTTGTAAACACAAAAGAGTTACACCGCACAAATGTAAGAATTGCGAACATATCGAATGATACATAATGGTAATAATCAAACAATGAATACGTCCAGTCAGAAGCTCAAATTTAGAATGCAATGATTGGCCCCATCGCGTTCTCAACTCAGTGATCACAAAGAAGTCTTGCAATAAAGTATGCAACTTTATCTTGACTCTCCTCCCAAGATCGCAGAATATCCTTGCTTCTTGGTGATGTTACAGGTGTTGACGGCCCGTGCTTGCTTGCGTGGCACAGTTTATGTCTGAGCTTCAATGGTAGAGAGCGTTTATTTCTTACTGCAGCACGGTTCGTGTCTCACACCTCATAACTCCAGTCTCCAAAGCACAGGCTCGTCAGGGCTCGTCTCATGTCATGGAGCTGGGTTTGGTCGAGAGAAACACCTCGTGTGCGGTCCGCCGGCGCCGCCCTACAAAGAACGTGCATAATGCATTGACATACATATCCCTAGGTTAAGGTCACCTTAAAGAGATTCTGACCTTAAGCTGATCGACTATTCGCCGAATGCTCCCGGTTTTCCCACTGAAAAGTCAACTCCATCTTCCTGAAAACCAATCGTCAGTCAGCGTCAGTCATTCTTCCATCATCGATACTCATCACTCATCACTCATCATCATCTTCAGATAATCTGCCATACAATACATAATACTAACTGAATCCATTCGACTTTGTCAATTTCAGACTTATCATCAAGCATTCGGTCCTCAACCTTTTTTTGTGACCATCAATTCTCGCAAGATCGATCAACCTTCAAACTAAATCATGTCATTCGCCCGTTTCATGTTAGTAATCTCTCACTTTTTCAAAGTGTCTTATTTGACTGACTGACCGAAGTGAAATCCTTTTTCGTGCTGCTTCAGGAAAAACTGGTACGACCCTGCGGTAAGCCTTTTCGATTGACGAGCCGAACATGACCAACAGAACATTGACTTTCTAAGCCCATTCGTTATTGATATCTCCATAGGTTATTCCCATCTGTAAGTTGTCTTGCCCTCTCCAAAAAGAATACAAGTTTGGCATAATCTCACTAAGCCTTTTTGGTTTTGGAACCTCTAGACGTAGTTATGGGAACTGCTGTCGGAGGTGCTAGCTGGTACCTTGCTCGTCTTGCAAGGGGGCCCGACATTGTCTGGGACCGTCACAACAACCCACGTGAGTCTCCTTTAGTTACAATCGTCTCTGGGTTCGAGTGTGTCGTAGATCGGGTGGACATCAGTGCATTTTAAACTCACAATGCTTTTTTTTTCGGCCTTGTGACTTTAGAACCTTGGAACAACGTCCAACAGGGGTGAGTAGACTTTGCATATCTTTTGAAGATTCAAATAATTGACATTTTGATCCTGATCTTTGCAATACATTTAGTCAAAACACCAAGTTGATGTAAGTATCTTGAGTGAATTCTCCCCTCTTTTCTTGCCACTGATAGAATACATTGTGTCTTTAGGAATGTCAATCAAACTTTCCCAAATGGCGATTACAAACGTGATAAGTTTTGAAGATCTTTTTATTACACGATCAATCAGTACAATAGAGACACGCCCCCATCGTCTTCGTCCGCCCACTTCAATGGGATCGCCTTTCTTGTTTGTGATTTTATTTTCCGTCTTGGGATCTCTCCATCATACATTGTGTTTTGTTCTCTGAAGGCTCTTCTGAGTCACTTTAATGTTGGATACAGTCACAAAATGAATTCTTTTGTTTATTGTTGGACGGAGATCCTAGATGTTAGTGTTTTTTTCCATTTGTGTCCTGAAATTGGATTGTGATTATTTTGTGAGATGCCTTCAGACTATTATTGAGGGTGTTGGGATCGCATTAGCTGTCTTCAGCTAAGTCAGCTACCCGTGGTACGCAAAATGCTGCATAAGTTTGTGCTTGTCATTTTTGTCTGCATTTGTTGTCAAATCCTGTGCAGGGATTTTGGTCGGTGATTGATGCACTCTGAGTTGGTGCGGTCCTCAGGGGCAAATGCTTTACTGCCAGATGGAGTTTGTATCAAGAATGCTTCACCAATGTGGCCAGTTTGGTGAAGCAAAGCCCCAGTCATGTTTGAGGGAATTCCTTTGCATGGCTCAAGTTATCAATGATCTGAATACATAGAGGGTATTGCCCGCAAGAAGCGGGACTTTGATTCCTCAAGAGGAAAATGGAAAACATCTTGGGGAGCAACTATTTGTAATTAATTGGACCCATTTTTCCCCTACTAAACTCGACGACCTCTCGTGCCAGGAAGCCCACATTACGCGTAGTTTCCTACACAAGCTTTGGGTGCTACCGCCTGCGAGGGACTTTGACAAGTTCGAATAGAAAAATTCCTCATATTTTTTGGTTGAAGTGATGACCCCTAGTCAAGGTAAGTACATACATATGTATGTTCTCCTAACTCAGTCCCCAAGTCAAAGTGCAATTCACAGAGATAAATGATGAATCCACAAAAGCTTTGCATTTGACATTTCCACCCTACATTATCATAGTGTGAGAAAATCGTATGCAACTCATTCAGGCATGATTCGATCTTATATAATTTGACGTCAAGACTCAATACATCCTCACTGGAGCCCACATGAGACATAAATACATTGACCAAACAATAGAAAGGTCCGCATCCTACCCCACCTGTTAAGCAAGCATCATCAAGGCCGGAGATGTGAAAAGTTACGAGAAAGTGAGAAATAAAAATGATTTTAAACATGATCTCTGAATACATAAAATCAAAGGCTTCATAAGCATGTTGAAGTCTTTTGGATCTTTTATCAAGTCTTTATTTTGATGATTTTTTATCGCTTGAAAGTTTGATGGGTGCAAAGATTTTAAAATTCTGAAAGAGGATGCGCAGTTTGAAGTATGTATTCACAATCAGTTAAAATATGATTTGCAGAATATTTAGTAATTTGAATTTCTAGATGATCCCATTGGGTTTCTTTTTCTAAAAAGAAGTTCATTGAGAAGTTTCGTTTTTGAGGTGATCTTGTGTATGGTGAAGAGGTTAGTAAATCCTAAGCTTCATGGTGACTTCTTTGTTTGCCTGTTTCCAAAACTACATGAGCCTTTATCAATGATCATCTGCTTTACGCCTTTGTTTCCTTCATCTTTCGCACCGATCTTCAAATGATAATCGATGATACATCAAATGTTCGACAAACTCTGATAAACGATTTGAGATTGCAAGTTTAATCGGTGATTTGAATTCAATCCAAAATCAATTCCTTGGATATCTTGATAATGATTACCCTTGTCAACTTTCTGATGTTGTTATGATATTTTAAGGGTTTGAATTGTAGACCATTGAATAAAGTTCTATGAGTGGTAGTTGTCAAATTCTTTTTTTGTACAAATTTGATATTGAATAACTTTTTTTTTTCTTCCTAACTCTGATCTCAACCTTTTTTATGTACTTTTACGAAAGGTCAATCTCTATGTAGGTGATACATACACTTTCGAAGTACCACTGCACTTTCCCTCTTCCAGTCATCAATGATCAAAGACTTCAATCGATTCTAACATCTACATCCTCACAATTCGTTTCGTCAACTTCTTCACCTACACTTACTTACATAGAATCCTATCAAAAGGAGCTCTTTTACATAGAATTCTTTTTTTTTACGTATTGTTAGTGTTTCTCGGTGCCTGTTCCTGTTTTCGTCGATCTTCTTTATTAAGTTTCCGGTTTGTAACTTGATTTGATTGAATTTGTAAAGGTTTTTCGATTGATCACTCACTACGAAATCGAATCTCTCTAAGAACTTCTTACGATTTCCTAATTCACTTCCATTTCATTTCTTAAATTTCCATTTTAAACTTTTTTCATAATCCAATCTTAATCTGCTTTATTGTCTCTTTCGTCTTTTACTCACTCAATTCACCACTTCGCATCTTGTAGTAGCTCTAATTTTCACAGAGCTTCTGTGTCTGTGCGATTCTCAGACACTTCCTCAAGCGACTCTCGATTTGACGTTTCGAACAAACTAACGTAGGTTCTTTTGTCTTTTTATATCACTTTCCATTTGCTTCCTTCAATTCATCTTTCTCTCAAAGACTAAAGTGGTTAATATTGGAATTCTTTAATCTCTCCTGCCCTTCTCATCTCCTAGGCTCTTTATTTCCATACCTCTATCTACAAGTACCCAGCGTCTTGTATCCTCACCACTCCTCATTCGATGGACACCTTTACCTTTCCACCGCCTCCGAAGTCCTCTTTACCCGCTCCGGTCATTGGCGTTGAGACATTGGTCGAGGAAGCGGCTCAAAATGAACGCGAGCTGCGATTGATCAATGCGCGCAAGAAGGTTAGCTTGATTTGACCTCAGCTCTGTCTTCCAACTCGAATTCTTCTCATCTCACCTATTGATATGTCTCTGCAATGTTTCACATCCACGGTACAGCTCAAAAATTATAGATTAAAACAAGCGGCTGCCGCGAACAGCCGTGATGCCAGTTCCACTGGTTCTTTTGGACTCTCTGCCAACGCTCTCAATCCTACCCCAAACGGAGCCTTGACATCCTCAGCTGTTCCGACTCCTGGCAATTCACGTCACAAACACACTCGTACTCATTCTCGTAACCAGTCCCGCTCCTCACTGGCTTCAATTCTCGTCTCAAGCGAACAAGTGAATATCATTGACGAAGTTTTGGCTCATCAACGCCGTTTGAGCGTCACCAAACCAGCGTACCTTCATTCTCGCCGTGACTCACTTTCTAGGCCGATCACAAACCCCTCACTGGATTCCAACGCGACTAATCCGAATCGACCCTCAGCGACCTTTGCTCCAGCCTCTATCAATACGCCCGAGAGCTCATCTGCTTTACCCGGTTACAACTCAAATCGGATCAGTTTACCACCTCCAGTCACAGGTACTACTCCTACCTTGGTCTCCACGCCATGGGCCGGTCATGATCCCTCCCAACCTCATCAACGTACACATTCTTCTTCGTTTGTGCCTCATCAACACAGTCACGCTAGGCGTGAGTCTAAACACATGCGCAAAAATAGTGTTAGCACTCGTCGTGAGAGTATCGAGATCATGGGCGGACTCGGTATCATTGGTGTCCCCTCTGCGCCTAATGGTTTATGCTCCGTTTCAAACTCGGAGAATTTGGGGGGAGCGAGGTCAATCAACCGAGGTAGCTGGTCAGGGTCAGTACACATTTCCTCGCTTTCTGTTTTCTGTCTTTTCGAGCCTCGCCTCGCAGGTCGATCGGGATTTGCATCATTGGCGAAAGCTGGAGTTCCCAATGATCGTCTCGCGAGCTCGCCTGCCGCATTTTCACCCGCTTTGATGGAAAATCTTGATTTTCAGTACATGCGATCATGAATTATTTATCACAAAAGTAGCATGATGGCCGCTAGCCTTTGCTGGAATGATGACTCACACAGCTCTAAGCGTGGTCTGTTGCAAACTTGGAACCGCTGGTCTCCACGCAAACGCTTTCCGGTTCACTGAATTCTGGACTGTGCCAGGCGTCCTTGTGCTTATTGAACTGAACCCCTTGACAGAATTCCAAAAAGCTGTATCGTATGCCAATCTTCTGCTGTCTAAATCTTCAAGTACCTCATTTGCAGATCTGTGTGGCTTTGCATAGGCTTCAGATCCACAATGTGCTGCATCCTGTCATGATACCTTTGCATTGCAAAACACACTACGGTCAATTGGTTTACAGTTTCATCCATGTCTCATCTTGCGGGCCGATCGCAACATGTCGCGAATGGTTCGTCTGACATGATTATGATCAAGCAACGTGAAATGGTGGGAAGTCACAGCCCAATCATCATGCCATCACGCTCATCATCATCACCTTCACATCCCCGACTTTTGTATTTAGCCCGTTTTCACCATTCTTCCTTTCACTACCTGGCTAAACGACTGTCGGCAGGTTTGATGCATCTCTCCTCTTAGCCTTTGTCTCATTTGTTGGTGGCGCTGTTTTGTTGCTCATCGCTACTCCTCAAGGGGGCTGCCGGAGAAGATCTATCCAGGCCTGTTCCCCCGTCGCCGATCCCTTCCATAGTCCTGCACACTCTGTCGCATCTTATATAAATATCATCTCTTTCTACCTTTGATCTCTGAACATGGCCGAAATCGAAGACTGTGTCCCTTTGCTAACGTTTCCGGTGACACCTTCCAGTTTTCCCAATCCTGCCTTGCCACGCGCCGATCCTTATTCTCCGCCATGCACCGCGAGTTCCCATACTTTTTCATCTCTCGGCACCCGTCTTTCGGCATCGGGTCTTGGCTCCGGCGGCGCTCATCTATCTAATCTCGACGCTCTAGTCTCGGCCCAATCCAAGAAGCAAGCATCTGCAGATGTATCTCCTTGTACAATTCATGCTGAGGTAGAGGATTCGGACGGTGTGGAAACGCTCACGGAAGCCACGCAGGGCCCGATGTCGGTCGAACTAGCCCGATTGGCTGCGCTTTCCGCCTTAGAGGGCAAACCAAGCCCACAAGGTCGAAATGCCGAGTTGGAGGATCTTGAAAAGCCGCTGGTAACTGCCAACTCCTCGTGCGAAGGGGCTAGTAACACTTCACCATCTACGTGAGCAATCTTGACCATCTTATTTGAGACGTCCTCGGCTGATCATTCCACATCTTGTTCTGGCTGACTAGTGTAAGCGACAACATGTCTATGCAAAGCATTACGCCCAAAGTATCCACCCCTGCGTATCTTGAATCGCACGGGACATTCCAACCTCAACCCTTTGCTCGCGCTGATTTGCAAAGCGACACCGGTATTACTCCTGAACTTTCCCCTAATCTCGATTTTGGCACGTCACTTTCTAGCCGGAGCGAGCGGCGAATGAGTTGGATTAATGGTTCGGTCAATAATGTCGGCTCTAATGCTGCTCCCGTGATTGGTGTCTCTGGCATCAATGGTCTTTCGTGGGCCGGAGCCGGGGGTCTCGGACTGGTCAGGGATTTGAGTCGAGTGGAAGAAGAAGAAGAAAATGAAGACGAAGATGCCACGATGACAATCTCGAGTGTGATACCACAACCTCGGGCGATGGAGACTGTCACCGAAGAGGAAGAAGAAGAGGAAGAAGGCACCACATCCAATGCAATTCCTAAGCCTACTCCACCCAAGCGACGCCCTCATTCCCTGATATTCAACACTCGCTCAACCTCCACTACACCCACTGGTTCACCTTCCTTTGGCTTTGGCAGTCGTACCTTACCGCCCTCTAGCAATGCCCGACCTCTTCGGGCCTTGAGCTTGAGTCTGAGCCAATCACCCAGTGCTCAAGTACATGCCTCTCCAGCCAAACTGAAGCCTCTGGCGCTCACTTCTCCCAAGCTTTCGGACACCGGTCCCATCTTTGGGATCCCTACCTCGGGATCCTCTGGCGCCATCCCACTCTCTCAATTCAGTGCCACTCATTGTGGCTCTAGTTCGGCTAGCGCATCTCCTAGTCCATCGACCAGTATGTTGAAATTTGAACGCCCATTCCCAGCTTCGTCTGCTGT
>MWRK01010351.1:0-10106 GCA_002157035.1 Melampsora medusae f. sp. deltoidis
TTCAATTATTTGAGAATCTCTTAACAAGAGAATTGCTGATAATTTTGGTTCTTGCCTTTGGTCTTAGATAGGTATTAGAGTTAATGCGATTGCTCCTTCGTTATTCGAAACATCAATGAGTCAAGGAATGTCATCTAAAGTTCGTAAGAATTTGTTAAATGTCGTTGAATTTCCTCCGAGGTTTGGTCAAGCGAAAGAGTTTTCAGGTTTAGTACTTGAATGTATACGTAATGAGTATTTAAATGGGACAGGTGAATCACATGAGTTTTCACATTTTACTACATATGATCTTGATCTTCCTTTGAAAGATTTCATAGGATTGGATTTACAATTCTGACTAAGCTTGGTTTCCATCATTTGTATTTACTCATTTAGTTATCAGATTGGATGGTGGGAGTAGGATGGGCAAACTTTGAGAAGATGGAAGATGATCAGAAGATATCTATCAAATCAAGATTACAAAATCAATTATTTTCTTCACAAGGAGAGTGAATTATATGAAACAAATTACTCTGGGAAGGTCTCTTTAGTCATTTATTTCATCTTTCAAGCTCCATCTTATGTTCATGGATTAGAAAAGACACAAATTCTCAGCCTCCATTTGAAGACTAAAGACAAAGCTTGTATATTGAAAAGATCTTGGGGATTTGGATTTCTTTTCAAATAGCTGAGGAGATGCACATGTACATCTCTGTATTTGTGTTTCTTGTGTGGGCTTCTGAATATATATACTTTCAAGGGTTCTATGTTCAGTCTTGGAAGGGCTCACATTCTTTGATTTGCCTTTTCTTCTCCTTCTCTTTTGACAAAACACTCCTATTGAATGTGGATTCTTGAAAGTCAATCCCATAAATATGAGGACTGTAAGATGTTTCTTTGCCCCATATGTTGATAAGATTTATGATGAACTCAGCACATGTATGATAGACACTTAGAGCCTTGTACAGTACCCTCCAAGTGGTTTTTGTAATCATTCAAGTTCCATAGTGGCGGTGACAGGTTTTGTCCCAAACCCAATGATTACAACTTCTAGGCGTGGGGACGTGTACATATCTCTTATCATGGCTTCATTTGATGCTCTGCTGGATCTTATGAGATCACAATTCATTGTGATTGAGGAACAGTTGCCCCTTCAACTCCTGGAATAAAGTATCCCACTCATCAGATATCAAGTCCCTAGGAGAAGGTTTTGACTGGGCATTTTTGAAAATGATCATTGAGCCACCCAAAAGTCTTTCAATCAAACTAAAATCTATTTTTTTAATTGCTGCTTGAAGGTGTTTTGTATCATCACCAAGATATTGAATGGCCTGACAAGGTCCCTTGGCAGTTTTTTTCAGTATCTAAAAGGTATGTAAAATCCTTTGAAATTTACTTTGGTCCTCTTTGATGGATACTTTTCCTTCCCTTTGAAGCAAGTTCATGGACTCTTGTTGGTTCAATAATTTCAATTCAATAATTCCATTTGAAGATCTTGATGTAACTTGTGTGGCTGTATCCTGGTGGACACCAAAAGGAGGCACCTGGTATGTAATGTTGTAGCACGGCAAAGTGCACACCCCAATGAGCTTTGATAGACACCAGAAAGACCCTACAAAGAGGTCTCCACAACTGGTGTGTCCTGCCCTTGTCAATTGGGACGTTGGTACTTAGTTGAACCAAGCTGCTGACAAAGGATCCCACAAATCCTATATAGTCAAATGGTCATTCACAAAGGGTGCTCAACACCAATATCAGTCTGGGGCCAATCAAAATAGTTTCAGTTTTTTTGAAACTCTCCATGTGTGCACGTCAACGTCCTACAGGAATATCAACATGGTGAGTTGTTGATATCTTGTGATGAATGGAACCTGATAGAAAGTCTGATACAGGCCCTACCATTTAATTATCATCTGCGGTAGTATCCATTGCATAATTTGGATGAGAATGATTTTGAATGTGTTATATATAATATCCTAGGTTATATTCATTATAATCATCCTCTTCACTCTATGTTGTATCTTGTTGCCTTTCATGAATATCATGAATTATACAGTGATTTTATTATAAATCAAAAATGTAGTCATGTTTCTCTTTTATTTCATCAATCAGTTGCACCCATCATGTCTCCTGATAACTCTGTCTCAAGACTTTGGTATTCAAGTTCTTCACCCCTATCAATGCACAGCAATTCTCAAGTGAGGCCATCTATAATCATGTTTTTTTTTTCATTGATCAACATCCAAACAGTGCAAGTAACACAATCCACATGGCAGATTATGATACATGAGAGAAGATAAAACAAATGAACCAGATAGAAAGTAGTGATATTGGGCTCCAAGTGACCTAAACAATGCGCAAAGAAAGTTGTAGCACAAGTGACCAATGCCTCTCAGACTCAAGTGGAGGAGAAGAATGGATGTTGGCTAAAAAATCTATTGGAAAGGTATAGTGTAGCTCAGGATCACATAATGTGGATAAAGAATGATAAATCTTCCTCTTGTCATTGAGCTTTCAAGTTCCTAAGAACAAAGAGGTAACTTTGAAACTTTGTGAAAGACAGTATATGAGAGAATGTAAATGAACAAGGAAGCACAAAGAAAAGATGCAAGCATTGAGACTATATTGTATGCTAGATATCTGAGCAATAGTCACAGAAAGTAGTTCAAAAGCTGAAAAGAGGAAGAGAAGAAACAGCATAGCCAATACACTAATCCAAAATTGAACCACACCAAAACATCACTTCCATCTTTCCCCTGATAGATATTTTGAAACCATAGCCACATGCTGTGCAGTCAACCAAATTTTACTTTAATTATTCCAACAATCTCCTCTGATGTTTTGTATATAGATCTTGAATTAATGACCGACTTGGTGGATTAATAGGGTATCCTGATCCTGGTTCTACATACAACCTTCCATAACATTGATTTACAAGATACCACAACCTCCCATCTGTTAACTCATGATGTTCTAGAATGAAATTCATGAGATCATCCAGCTGTGGATCATAAGACCAAATACCTGTCTTGAATTTGTTTTTCTCAGGATTTTTCAGTACAGCTCTTGGATCAATCAAGATGTGCTCTTTCCATAATCCAAAGACATGCTCCAGAAAGTACCAAGCACTTTGACACATAGAGATCCACACATCATTGTTCACTTGGTTCTGATGTGTGAGCCATAGAACTGCAATGAATGCTGGTGAAATCCGTCTTTGCATAATCAGTATTGAACGTTCAACTCTCCATCTCAAGATTCCAAGACCTGGACCTGAGGAAATTTCTTCTGAAGTAGTCCAATCAGGGGGCTGGCGTTGAAGTGTAGCAATTATCTCCTTTTGGCATTCACTGAAGAACCCTCTAATTCTTTTCAGAAGACTCTTGGGTATTTGAATATCCCATGTTCCAATATTGATAAGGAAGTTCATGTATGTATCATGCATACCCTGGGACATCTCCTTACTGGCACCACTGAGTATACTACCAAAAGTTTGAGTGGGTTCATGTTCTAATTTTTGTGGAGATCCCCATTTTGTATCTTGCCAGGTGATTTGTTTTGAATTTTGATTTGCTTGCCCACCCCTAGCATCTATTTGTGGGTTTGAAGGTGATCCCTCCCAAGGGTTGTCTTGCATAAGATGATTCTCAATGTAATTAAGGTGATCTTGAACTGAGCTTGTTTGACGTGAAGGTTGTCCTAGGTCTTCAAACTGATATTGTCTAAGAATTTCTTCTTGATTGCCACCATAATTCAACAGGTCTGACCAATCTAGCTTTTCAGCGTTCTCAGGAGTTAATTTTGCAGGTAATGTGGCAGCTAAGACTATCAGGACAAACAGGGGGGAGAAGAGAAAGAGAAATGATTGTAAAGCTTTCATGGTGCCTAGGGATGATGATTGAGAGTATCAGAAAAAGGGTAAATATCAGAAAGCATTGGTACTGTGGTTTTGATCTGTTCTTGTATTGAAAGCCATGGTATACATGCAACTTTTCAAACATAAAACAAGGCTTACAGAGTTTTTTTTGTTAAGGCTATGGCCGGCAGAGCATTGGGAATGGTGTGGCATCCAGCCTAGACTCACCTATCTTTGGATCAGACTAAAAGGCTGATACAGGTTTCATCTAATCAATTAGCGCATATGTTGTATATCTATTACAAGACATGGTCTACATAAATATATTAATGTTAAAGAATTGTTTTCCTTTTTCCTTTATCTCATTTCTCTATCTTGTTTCACTAGTTCACAACTGACGCTAGTCATCTTGGTTAGAAACCTTATTTCTCTTCATGAAATCTCATTTCTCTATCTTGTTTCACTAGTTCCACCGTCAACATATTTACTTTTGTGATCTCATTTCTCTATCTTGTTTCACTAGTTCCACCGTCAACATATTTAATTTGGATTGAAACATGCAAGGCAAAATTGGACACAAAACATTGGACAAGATTTCCCCAAGGTTTTCTTATGAGCAATTTTTCAATGCAAAAAAAATCAGAGAGAGACCTCGGAAAGATTTTGTTCAAGGTTTTGTGTCCAATTTTGCCTCAAATTTTCCAATCCAGAGTAAATATGTTGACGGTGGTCACAACTGACACTAGTTATCCAGTTTGTTGCATCCTTGCTTTGCCGTCTACAAAAGTGGGTCTCAAACCTGACCTGGTTTCAAAAAACCCAGTTAACCCAGTTGGCTTCTTGGCAGTAACCAAGGGTATATGGATGTACTGGGTCAAGGGTTCAGACTTCAGGTACATCTCACGCTCTTTCCCCTCTTCAAATGCCATAGTCAACCCAACGTAGCAATGTATTGGCCTACTTGAAGTTTTTTTTTGGCACTTCAGGTTGCCTCACTAGCAAACCAGAACAGTGACTTTTGCACTGAGTCAAATCTGAAGAACACATAGCAAGGTTTTTTTTATTACATGTACCCAGCCAACCCAGTGTAAAAGTCAACTGGGTCAACTGGATTTTTTGAAACCGGGTCAGGTTTGAGACCCACTAATCTCAAAGCTTTTGTATAAGTTGTTTCAAACTGATATTTGAGTTTTCTGGATATCTTGTAAACTTAAGAGAGTCCCCCACTGCTTGTTGCATGCTCCAATGCGCAGCAGGGGGCTTCTACCAAGTTTTCACAAAATCAATACTTCCTGTCAACACTTGCAAGAGCAATTCTTGATGTCCATCAAGATAATTCTCTATTGAAGATTTCCATGTGGATTAAAAACAAAAAGTGTGTGCTGACCTCTTGTGCAGCTTATTACACTAATTTTTTCATGATGAATCTGCTTCCCTCTTGAATAAAAAGTGTCAAAGATTGGGTCTCCAAGGCAAATCTGAACTTGAGAAGGACATTACATGTGTGATTGACTGTACAACTCATCTTCAAGGCCATTTTCAGGAAACAGGGAGTCAACTTTCTTGGGAACAAGTTGGTATAGAACACTCTGTGCCACATGATGGCCCATGTGTTTCTCTATGGACCATGCAGTAATCTTTGGTAGGGAGATGTCTAAACCACTTGCAAGGAAACTTCCACAAATAAATTGTCAGAGAGCAATGAGTTTGTGCAAGTTTGGCGTAAATCCCTTACATACTCAAACCTTGCTGGCAGGTGCGGGACATTGTTATTTTGCACATTTTTCAAACTTGATAAAGTGTGCTCACAACTCAAGGGTTATCAAATTCCTGCTCAGAACTTTCGAGGTGAACCCTACTTGCCTATACTGTCCGGAAGAAGCATTGTTGAAAATCACACTTATATGCACACATGTTCAAGACATACAGCAACTCTGCAAATCAAAGGCACCTTTCACATTGCAGGCTTTATAAAACCAATGTTGGGGCCCGGTTCATTTTTTGCCCGGAGACACTTTTGTGCAATTCCGGCAATATGTACTCCAATTCTCTCCGAGATATCTCACTGCCGGGTGGTTGAAAAGAGGAGAGAAGTGCCAGAAGAAGGGTCTTTCTATTGAATGGTCACACTGTAAGGAGTACACGGATATACAGGTGGCTATGGGATTAGGGCATGGGTTTATACAATCATCACTTACCTTTCTATTCACCGCCCGGCTTCGGAAAGTCTTCACTCCTCTGTGAGCCTTATATGGGACTTTTCGGAGCTAGGTGAGTTTCTCAGTTTATATCATTGTTTCTTTGTTATTGTTTCTCTTTGGATGAAGTTGTAGCGCTGACTCCTCTGTGAGCCTTATATGGGACTTTTCGGAGCTAGTTGTTTTGATAATAGATACCGAAGTTCTAAGTTATTGTGCTCACAAGAGTCGTCGAGAGAAATACCCCACCCTTTAGTGAAGGCTTGTATAGAGCCTTACCCTTTTTTTAACTTATCACTTCAAAAAATACAAAAAACCAAAATAAAAATAAACTGGAGTTCTTTCTATTCCTCTTTCTCTCCTGTCAAATTCTGTCAACTTTTTCTGCCTATCTGTCTTCTGTCAGTGTTCTTTCTGTCACCCGCTCAATCGGTTTCGATCACACATCAGTCACAAACTCTGCAAATCCACGTCAACCTTACCGCGTATCAAACTCGGGTCACTCAGCTCTGTCATCCTTTTGTCGAATGAGCAACGCCGGTTCTTTGAAGCCAGACTACTATCTTGACGATCCCGAAGTCTTACTTCGGAAACCACGGAAAGGGAAAGAACGAGCTGAGTCTGAAACTCCGCCAGCACCTCCACCAACCAATTATCGTTGGATACCCAAGACCTCTGTATCAGGATCGCCTGCCCCCACTGATCGGATTTTGTATGCGTCAACCCTCACTCACGGTACAAGTGCATCATCGACAAACACGCGGCACTTGAAATTTTCGCCGCCAATACTCTCACCATCAGCCTCTGAAAGAACAGTCATTGATCGTCATTTCCAGAAGCTATTAGGACCACCCGGCCTCGAGAAAACCCCTCATCCCCCTGGACATTTGCTATTAGACACCCCGGAAGCGGCACAAACCACGGCATCATTACCTGTGAGCCCAATGTCTGGTACCAAAGACACAGTCGAGTCGTTGAGACAACAACTGGAGGCCATGCGGGTGCAGAACGAGGCTTTGGAACAGTCAAAGAAGGAAACCTTAGTCCTGCAACAACTTGTGCGGGACCTGCTGGAAGGAAAATCACGGGGTTCTGGACACCTTCAAGCTCAATCGGCTCCGGCTTCAGCTGAAGCATCGAACACCTTTGAACGGTACATGCATCAAGCACCGGTTTTGCCATCACCACTGCCACGAGAACCAGCGGGTGTAGAAGCAACTAGAACAGCTGCGCCTCCACCCCAACCGACTCATTCGACACCGGCGGACATGGCTATGCCACAGCCAGGTTTTCGTCCAAATTCACCTCCCCGTCCTTTCTCACCACGACGGGTTCCGTCACCTCATTATTGATCGATCCCGGCGATTTCGCCTCAGTACGCTCAAACAGCAACGGAACCCCCCCGTCCAAGCATATCAGCCACCTTTCCCTGAAACTCCGGCGCCAGTGATACCTACATCAACAGCGGCTAGCCAGGTCAAACTTAGTGACTTGCCTAAATTCAATGGAAAATATGGACGTCCGGCTGATCTTTTTCATTGGAGGAATATGATTGAGGAAGCGTTTGAGGTTAAAAATGTGACTGAAGACAAAGAAAAACTGAAATTATTAGGTTCATTACTTAACAATGAAGCTATGTCGGCTTGGTATCAATCAAACAAGGAAGAATTGCGACAGAAATCATGGGACGATGCCATGGCGATGATAGCGACGGGTACTCTGCCTCACGCTTGGCTCAGCGACACTGAAGAAGCATTAAGACGTTTAGAAATGAAGCCATTAGAAACCTTCAATGCTTATGTAATCCGAGCTCAAAGCTTACATCGACTGGTCAAACGAATGAATAACATTAGCGACCTCCAATTAGCACAATACATCACTTGGGGTGCTCCACAGCTGTTTAAGGACATGATCGACAAAGAAAGACACCTCAAATCAACCCCGTTCTCATTTCCCGTATTTAAGGATGCCGCCGACAGCATCTGGCGATTTTTGTTGAATAGCAAGCTATTACCCGACCAAACGGCAAAATCAAAACCCTTACCAACAGTTGGTGGAAGTCTATTCAATGGCGTGAAACCTGTTAACGCTGCCAAACCACGGACAGAAGAGGAACGAGCGGATAACGCATGGCGTTATCATGAATACTTACGAAGATCAGGACTATGTGCGACCTGCAAAGAGAAGTGCAACACTCCAAACTGCACAAAGAAGAGCACTCAATTCATCTCTGTCCCTTCTGATTTTAACCCTGGACCACGGCCGACCCGTCAACCTATGCCTTCACAACGCGCGCCATTGCCTGGAACTACAACTCAGCGTCCAGCAGGCCGTCCTCCGACTCAACCAACCACATCCCGTGTCGCAGCGATTGAAACCTTCCCCGACATGATGGCCGAAGACATTGCGGCGTATGAAGAAGCGGACCAGTTCAGGGTGAATCAAATTGAAGATGTGGCGGAAGAAGACTCAAGGTGTGTAGCCGCCTCATCAACTTCTCCAATTATCCTAAAACTCACATGTAATGGCAAAACCATCCGTGCTCTTATTGATTCTGGTGCAGGGACGAATCTGTTATCCGATCAGATGGCGCGTGAGCTGCGAATACCACGAAGGCCTTTGGTTGCACCAGTGGAGGTACGCCTAGCGTTGCAGACTCAGGGTGATCCTATGATATTGAGGGAGTTTGGGATTGCTAATTTGAAATGCGAACACCCCAGTCTTTGTTTTGGAGCGGTATTTTTCAAATTGGCGCCGTTGGGACCAAACTATGATGTTATACTTGGTTCTCCCTTTCTTTCCAAATTCCAACTAGACGTTTCTCTCCATCGACGCTGTGTAATACACTCACCTACTGGAAAAATCATCTATGAAAAAGAAATCCAATCAGAATTGAACAGACTCATGTGTGCATTGGAGAACCTCAACAAAGTTGAGACAGTGCAGCAGCTCAGTGATCGTGAAACAAAGATGTTTAGAGACTTTGAAGACCTTTTCCCGGCGGAACTCCCCCCAGTAGAGGAAGGTGACCCGCCGGATGAAACCTTTCCTGATCAGTTGCCCGATAAATCAAGAGCAGTGAGGCATAAGATTATTCTCACGGACCCAAATGTGGTAATCAACGAGAAGCAGTACGCATATCCTCATAAATATCTGGGATCATGGCGTAAACTATTAGACCAACATGTGGCAGCCGGGAGGCTTTGACGTTCCCAGAGCCAGTATGGCTCGCCGTCCATGATTATACCGAAAAAGGACCCCGCTGAATTACCCAGATGGGTATGTGATTATCGTACATTGAACAAGTACACTGTGAAGGACCGGGACCCACTGCCTAATGTAGATGAGGCTGTACGTTTGGTGGCGACAGGCAAAATATGGTCAGTGGTAGATCAGACTAATTCCTTCTGCCAAGACCGCATGCGGGAGGAGGATATACCCTTAACTGCAGTCAAGACGCCCTGGGGACTGTATGAATGGACAGTGATGCCAATGGGATTGACCAACGGGCCAGCCACACATCAAGCGCGTAACGAAGAGATCCTGGGAGATTTAGTGGGGAGGATTTGTGTGGTATACATTGACAACATTGTCATTTTTTCTCAAACAGTTGAAGAACACGAAGATCATTTAAGAAAAGTATTAGGAAGACTACGAGAAGCTAAACTCTACTGCTCAGCCAAGAAGAGTAAGTTATTCAGAAAACAAATCAAGTTTTTGGAACATCATATTAGTGAATCTGGAGTTTGCCCGGACGACGAGAAGATCGAGAAGATCTCAAAATGGTCTTCACCAACAAATTCTAAGCAGTTACTGAAATTCCTTGGGACCGTCCAATGGATGAAAAAGTTTATTGACAGGCTTTGTCATTACGTTGGAACTCTGACGCCCTTGACAAGTACGACACTCAAGGGGAAGCCCTTCAAATGGGGAGATGCGGAAGAGAAGGCATTTCAGAACATCAAACGCTTAATCACTACCTTGCCATTTCTTTGAAACTTAGATTACGATTCTGACGAGCCTATATGGCTATTTACTGATGCAAGTGGGAATGGGCTTGGCGCCGCGCTGTT
>MWRK01010374.1:0-16196 GCA_002157035.1 Melampsora medusae f. sp. deltoidis
AATCAGACCATGTTTAACATGATGATTTAGTCAACAGTTAATTTTTCTAACACGAGTTCAGCTAAAATTTCAATTCAACAAGGATTACTGTGTCCTGGAATCAACCAGCAACAATAATTTTTGGATTGCATAATTAAGTGATTAGAGTTGGTTGACTAAAGTAATTCTATATTATTTACTACTTTTATCAAGTTTTTGAAATTTCACCAAGCAATCTTAGCAAGTAGAGAGTTCGGAGATCTCCTTACGCCCCACTTCCTAAGCTCATCAATAAGCAAGACTAAAAGTGAAACAGAAACTAAAATGAAAGCGTCAGATTTCTTCCAAATCGGTGTGATGAGCAGGTCTTAGGAGACTCACCAGGAGCAAGAATGCTTTCAAAACCAATCGGTCTGGTTCCCAAATTTTTTTGAAAAAAAGGTACAAAGGAGATTATGAAGGCTAAGATTGGACTGATGAACATTGCAGGGAAGATAAAAAAGTTTTTTCCCGCTCCTTGGGATCCAGGAAAATGATTGATGATTGATAACCTTCGTGTCCTCGTAGAGAGTAAAGTCCCTGAAAAAGAGCATATAATTAGATTTGCGTCAAGTTTTGATGATCATTTTCTGATTCTTACCCCATTGAAAAAAAATTATGCTGAAAAAATAAATAGACTGTGCGGCCTGGGTGGCCTCTTCGAGAAGATCTGCGTCCACGGTGGCTCGGCCACTGAACATAATAAAATGGGTACACGCGCATGAGATCAACTACTATGGAATCGATGATGTGTGAACGTTTCACGAGGAAAAAAGCTACTTACTAGGAGAAAAGTAGGTCAGACAACTTTACGCCTCGTTGAGAGAATCCAAAGTGAAAAGCGTTGACCTGACAAGTAGAAAGATTGGTACAAGCGTCAGGTCACTAAGGGGTACATTATAATGTACAATGGCTTACCAATGAAAAGATGGATTGGAAAAGACCCAAAAACAAGTATGCATGGGCAAGGGTCTTCCAATCGATTAATTTTTCCTTTGCTTGTTTTCTCGGCACTTTACTAAGCAAGTCTTTTTCCGGCTGCTCGAAAATAAGAGCAAGAGCTGGTAGAACGTCCGTGCCTATGCCTGAGAAAAACGATTTGAGTCAAGTTTCAATTTGCCCGGAATCAAAGGGAAAAGAGTAGGTGTAGAATGGCATGACAAACATATGATGATCATTTGGATCGGGTTGAGAAGGTCTGGAAGACCGGCACAGAGCATAAGTAGCATTGGGATCAACTCGCTAAAACTCCCGGAAGGAACTGTATATGTTCGTGATGATTGGATTTGTCAGTACGAGAAGAAATTGTTGAGAGACGAAATTCGCGGACGTAAATACATAGTTATTTTTTTCAGATTTTCGAAACAAAGCCTTCCGTAAAGAGTAGCTGTCACAAGTCCTCCAAAATCTACAATAAATCTCCTTTGGATTAGACTTTGTGATGATTGTGACAAAGACATCAGACTGACCATTCAACAAAACGAGATCTGCAGCCTATGGGATAAACATTTGAGTACAGCGAACGCAAGATAATATTGATATTTATAATTTCATGTGACTGACCTCCATGGCAACTTCGCTTCCTGAGCCCATGGCGATTCCTATGTCCGCAGCTTTCAAAGCAGTTGCGTCATTCACTAGAGTCATTCGAGGATGCCTTCGTCAATTTAACTGTAAAAAAAATTGATGCAACGATTTGATAAGGGAAAACTTACCTCCATCTCCTGTAACAGCACAGACGTGACCGCTGTGATGATGTGACAATGCATTATTTGTCAGCGGAAGTTGGCTGAGTACATATACCAGTTTCATGCTTTAGAAAGAGTGAATGAAGATGCACTTGTCTTGAAACCTGCGAACAATTTCGAGTTTTTGTTGCGGAGTGGTACGAGAAAAAATGATTTCGTCAAACCCAATGCACTGCTTCCATTGAGATTCATTCATCTGTGTTAACTCTGTCCCGGTCAAGCAAAGGGCGCGCAGTTGTGGAACAGGTTTGGGCTGATAGGGTGCAACAAGTTCAATAGGTATATCAACTTGAAGGTCTTTGAGTCCAAGCGGTTCAGCTGTGAGGGCGCCAACACTTTTGCCAACAAATTTTCTAAAACGAAAGATAGATTAGTAATATGTGAAGAAAGAGAAGAGACTCGAGAGCAAGTAACTCAACGCAGTTTGGCCTAGATCTCCGGTAACGACCAAAAACCTCATTCCCGCTCGGCGACATATCTCTACCTGTGACGATATGCAGGTAACTTAGATATGTTCATACAGTGAAACGCAGGAAAAAAATCTCACTGTCTTCCCTGCATCGTGCTTGGGTGGATCAGAGAGGACTAAAAGCCCCACGACGGTCATGTCCATAACAAGGTCCGACATTGACTTTCCGTCGGGGATTCCAGAGTGCAAATCGAGAATAGAGAAAGTCCTGCGCGCCAACAGGATGACTCTACTTCCTACAGCAGCATTTGCCTCATGAGTCTTGATCAAGGCCTCCCTGGCTGTAGACCCGAGAAATTCTGTGCTCCCGTTCGGGCGGCAGATGTGTGTGCAGCGTTGAAGAAGTATTTCGGGTGCCTGCCAAGGAAGAGCCCGTTAGTCCGTGTATATCATTTGAGCCCATGACGAGGAATTACCCCTTTGGCAAATACGGAAACGCTTTCGGACGTGAATTTGGGATCACTTTGCACACCAGCGGGCGCCCGCAAGGTGGATCGGGGCTTCAAGAGCTTGGCGCAGAACTTAATTTCTGTTATCGCTTTGTGTCAGTCAAGTACACTGATATTGAATCTTGGAAGGATGTGCTTTACCTGAATTGAAAGTTAGCCCGAAGACTTCGATCCATTGCTCTTGATACTGATCAACGGGTGCGAAAAGATGGGCATACCTGATCAGGGAAGCATCTAAAATATGGGGCCTATTTAGACCTTGTGCCAAAACCAGAGCTGAGGAAATCAGGATTACCTGTTGGGTTTCCATTTATGATAGCTTCTCCATTCTCGTCGTCCAAGAGTGGCTCAGCATCGATGTAGCGAGAGTCGTTACAGACCGCAGCGATCGCTGCGAGATCGTTGGCTACTTTACCTAAAGGCGAGATATCCTTCCCGTAGCTGACTAGACAATGTCGGCGCAAATCTGATGTAGAGTATATTTTTTTACCAATCACAATATCCGTCACTTTCATGCGACCTGATGTCAGTGTACCTGTCTTGTCCGAAAGGACGACACTATGTTTGAAAAGATATTTAGTCGAATCCATCTAAACAAAGTCAGAAACTGGCGACGGACTCACTCAACAGTTCCAAGAGTTTCAACAGTGGCCAGCGATTTGCACAAAATCTAGTTTGTTGGACGACTTGGTTAAATAATGTATGATTCAAGTGGAATACACAAAAGCTGGGGTTCCCACCTTTTTAGCTGCTAGTTGTCGCGAAAGGATAGTCAATCCGAGAGTGATACATATTGGCAAACCCTGGAGTGATGGATTCATGTCATTAAAAACCAACATCATTCGAGATTTTTGAGACTGCATCCCTACCTCCGGAATGAAAGCTACCATGAGGGAGACTATGTTGACCAATAAGTCTGATGAAGACATGAATTTAGGATATTGAGTTCGTAGCCATCCAGCCCAAAGCACTATCAAAAGTACTACGAAGCCTACAGCCATAAGACAAATGATACTGCGGAATGTGTATGAGCATACTAGTAAATTCTCAAGATGGATCAAAGTTGCGACCACTCACATGACGAAGCGTCTGATCTCCTTCTCCAGGAGTGTCGTGCGGTTTTTTTGTAGTGATACCAGCATGGCAATACTTCCAAATACGGTACTTGCACCGGTATCGACGACTATTCCTACGCCATTTCCGCTAGTGCAAAGAGTTCCTGGATAGCGGAAAATTGTGAGCAAGCTTCTAAATTGACTCTACCTAACAGACGGCGTCAAAAGTACCTTGAAGAGCCATGTTATGAGCTTCGCAGTCCTCTCCGATGGACACATCCGTTGTTCCGGCAATCAGATCGCTTTCGCCGGTGAGCATAGTGCGATCAAAGGTGAGATCTGATGAGGCTAGAATCAGACGCATGTCGGCGGGTATTCTTGAACCGGTACATATCTGCAGTAAAGTGATCATATTTTAAGTCGATGAACATTACGAGGAAAGTCTTCAGAATTATCCACTTTGACTAAATCTCCAGGAACGAGCTCATCTGATGGGATTGTGTGACTACCCCCATCTCTCAGCACGGAGGCCTCGTGGCCGACATGGTCTGTGATCGATCTCAAGGCTCGACCAGTGATGTGAAGCTGCCATGCCTTGAAAAATGCTTGAACTAGTAAGATTACGAGCAAGACTATACCTAGACTCAAGTTGGCTGTGGGATGCTGTGTTGGAAAGCAGATACGTCAAGGCTTTACTTTTTGGAGGGGGGATGGAATAATGATCACATACAGCCTCGTGATGTCCAAAAGGTTTCCTGGGGTATTCATTGTCAATATCTGCGTGACAGACCGGTGGAGACACGAGCGATGAACTCACCAGCTGAGAAAACTGAGAATGGCAGAAACAAAAATGAGGGATCCAAAGCCACCAAAGACACAGCCGAAAGCCTTAGAAATAAGTGATGGGCGTCTAGGCTGGAAAGAATTGCGGCCTTTTAGCAGGCGGCTGTTGGCCTGGTCCTGAGTAAGACCAAGGGGGGTGCTTTCCAGGCGCCGAAAGAGGTCTTCTGCCGGCATCGTGTGCCAATGGCGCATTGTTATGGCTGTGAACCCCCATACAAATGTGCGTAGATGTACATATCAGTATGCAGATGGTAGAAGATGGTAGGCAGATGGGGAAAAGTTGACGATACCTTGAAACTGAGACAGCAAGGATTCTGATTTCCTAAAAAACTTTCGTGGATCCATCTTCCGAAAGCTTTTGCCTCGTTTAGCTGACTCAGCGTGGTACTTAATACTGCGATTTGGTCAGTGTCATTGATCATAAGAATCTCCAATGGAGGACCACAAGGGCAAGAGAGGGGGAATGAGGCTTTACCTTGCAAATAGATATTCGTCCGCATGCTTTTGGTCGAGATATGACGAAGTAATTGTGTCATCTTCATTTGCGCCTACCGCTTGAGATTTTTCAGCCGGAAAAGACTCTGGCGAAAGACTGTCCCAACGATCGAAGGCCTGCTTCGGGGTAAAGCGTGATGTGAAATTAGACATACAAGAAAGGACAGATAAAGATATAAATACTTAGGTGGCACAGACGGCACTGGTGAGGAACAGATAGGATGTACTATCCTGTACTATCTGGATGTCTCTGAGACTCGGCGAGTATAAGACAATCCGTGTTGGGGTAAACACACCTCTTGAAGGTAATTGGGAAAGTAAAAGTTTTTGGAATGTGCCAGGCTCCCATCCCATTTGCCAAGACTGGACGAACATTTAGACCAGCTCAGGGTGAAAATTCAGATCGTTGTGAAGTCTTCAGGGCTGATCGCCCAATGCCACGGGCCTACTGTTGAAACATGAGTTCATGCTCGACCCCAGATCGTTCATCTTCACTGCGATCTTCCACTCTTCCGGCAGTGACTTGTAGCTGAGCTGGACGACAATGAAAATCATCACGGATTGCGACCGGGTTCCATGAGTTGACAATGATTCACGATCTCGTTTCGTGAGCTCGTTCGTTTTTTCCTCCCAGAGGGAAATTTGTCTAGAACCAAGTTCCAGCGACCGAGGTTGCGAGGTCATCAGACTTAGGAGGTGGCGCGCCGATGCATAACGTCGTAAGATTCTGAAGCTATCCTCCCGTTGATCAAGTGTAGAAGGTGTTCTGGAGCGGGATCCAGAGCCAGAGGAAGGTTGATTAGATGTCGATTTGACTTGGCCAACTTTGAATGTCTTGAAACCGGTTGAGCTCTACACTGGGGGTGTGAATGTATATTAAACTTGATGTGATTATTGAAATTTGCCAAAACAAGATACAGCTATGTATTCTCAACGATCCCACTGTCCCTAAAAGGATGAACAAGGCCTTTACTGCGTTGAAAAAGACCATTAAACATCAAAATTTATCACTCACATCAAGAATGAAGGTATATCCTATGCAATTTTGTTTTGCAAAAACACTCAAGTGATCAGAAAGGAAAACTAAAAAATTCAAGAAACCCTCTTCCAAAGAAAAAACAGAAAAACAAATAAAACAAATAAAACCAAATAAAACCAAATAATCATGATGATGGTTACAACAACAAAAAATCGATACAACTTTAATGATTATAAAGAAAACCGAAAAGCAAAACCAAACTCATAAATAACAGATTATCAATCTTCTTCATCCTCTTTTCAGGATTCGATCTGATTTCAGTTTTGTTTCATTCAAATTTGAACTCTAAGCTCAAAGATTTCTCTGACGTTCTACTTCATTTCCATCTCTGATCTCTTCTTGATGGTCTTCATGATTTTCTTCTTCATGTTCTTGATTATTATAATCAACTGGAAGTAAGACCGCCCGGTCTATGGCGATTGGCAGACCACGATGCCTTCCTCTAATCATCACCACTGAAGATCCAGAACGCCCCATAAAGGACAAAAGACATCAATAATTTGTTATCGAAGCAGTTTAACTGTTATTGAGAACAGACTTACAAATCACAACCAATTTGCTCAATGTAGAAAACTGTCCACAAAGAGAGGTAGGAGAAAAAGGAACTCCAAGACTTAATCCAATAGTTCCATACCTAAACCAAACAAAGATGTGTGATCAAAACCATGGGTGCGAAGAAGAAAGTGTTGTTGAGAAAGGGAAGGAAGAAGCAAAAGGACGAACGCGCTAACGAGTTCGAAAAGGATACTGAAGACATTGAACCAAGGATTCCGATCACCAATGATCTGATGATGTTCAACAATACAGATAATCCAAAGAGCTAAAAACAGCCACCTAGAATCCCATCCTCAGAAAGACATCAAAATCAAAACAGAAGGGAATGCAACAGAAGGGAAGGAGAAGGGAACTAACCAAATATCGAAAGCTAATTGTTGACGAGCATGAAACGATAAATAACTTCGTGATCCTTCCCACCAATGATGATGTTCAGTTTGAATGGTCTCATTTGAACCTCTCCTTTCCCCAACCGCACCACCTCCAGGTTGTTCAAAGATTCCCAAAGATCTTTCTTCATACACATTTGTAGATCGGATCGACATTGCAATCGGGTAAACGGCGATATACATCTGTATAGAGTGACAGAAACCAATACTTGAATTCCTTTGGATTGTCTGAAACAATCAAGGAACTTACCATGATAATGTATAAGACTTGAACTGCTGGGGCTAATGCAGATATTGATACAACTGAAAACCCGGCTGCACGAACCGATAAAGATTGTAATAAACCAGCCAGAAGTCTCTAGAGAAACAAATAATTATAGATCCATGATCAGTTTCATTATGTGAACATGTGACAAAAGAGACATTGACTAACGGTTCCGGTTGAGATCTTCTCAATTTCAGGGTTTCCGACATTAAGCACTAAGAAAGCTACCCAGCTGACAACGTTAAGTACAATGATTGATCCTAATAAATACCAATTCTGTCGAGCCGGAAACAAATAAACGAAACATCGTCTTGGATGATCTAATAGGAACCTTAAGACTTCTTTTGTACAACTACCTGGAGAAGTAGTTGGACGACTAGGTGCGATTTTGGATAAAAACCAGATACTAAATCTTAAGAAGATTGGAAAAGCGGTGTTTCCAGCTAGGATTAAGAATGAACAGACAAAGATTAAGAGGTATGCATCTTGAAAAACAGTAAAACCCGCATCAATGAGACTTTTAAAAAATCATCAGGTGGTCAGATTACCTAACCCATTCCGTTGAAAAAAGCAATATGAGAACATACCTCATTCCCCCATTGGTAAAACTGGAACAAGTGATCCAAATCGCATACCAAGCAATAGACGTACCACCAGGCCCTTCAAAGATTGGCTTATACCGATTATTTGTTTCAAGCCAAGGCAGAAGAATGATAATAGCACCGAATTGAACCAAAATCCAATAACCAATCAAGATCTTGAGTAAAAGTGATAATGCTCTATATTCAACACCTCCTAATTCTTCTTCTTGTGCTGATGTAAGAGTTAGAAAATTCGAGTTTCGACCCACGATTGCCTGAATGGCATTTTCATCAACGAATAGCACAATTTTAGCAATGAAACGAAGAACTTTGAAAACAAAAGAAATACACAAACATTGAAATTGATATAAGAGACGTCTTTGACTTTCTTAATCGAATCCACTACATCACTCAACCACCAATGATTCTTTTCGTCTTCTACGCCTTGATGATTGATAGCCAAACTGGTAGTTCTTACAAATTGTAACTTATTGGAATTGCTTTCTGATGATTTATGATTCAAACATTTACGTATCCATGAAATCAATCTAGAAAGTAAAATTTGCAACGGATTTGGAAATCCACCAAAGTCCCGTTGTGATGATAAACTTGGTCTTCTTCTAAGAGGTGTAGTAGGTACTGGTCCAGTGAAAGCGTTGCTTGCATATGATGATGTGCGACCATGATGTACACCCGTCGGGACTGCATTCAGTAGTGAAGGAGTCTAGTTCAATTTCTCATTCCAAAGTTTGTTTCACCCAAGATTGCACGAGGAAGGTATGACTCAACTCGATGCGAGTCGCGGACGAGGTCGACGATTCCGTGGGCCATCATTTGTCAATGACCCAGCACGCATCCCACTCTCACTGGGATGGTGTTGATGGGAATGTTGCTCTTCATCTATAAGGAATTCGACTTGAACTGGCGTAGCGATTGTTTCTAGTCTTGTGCCTTCTACTACAGCTGGGAATCTCCATTGAGGGTTACGCAAGACTGACTTAGGCTCGTCTGGAATACCATTCTCAATTTCAGTAAATACGGATGATGAGTGATACCTGGTTAATTGGAATTATAAGATGAAATTGAATCAGATATCAACTCACCACCTAACGTAAATGAGCGAGGGAATGCTGATGCTTTCTTAGGTGTAGAATGGAGTAAACCACGAGCAGGTGAGAAAGAAACCTGGCGTAGTGCAGTATCACTATTCCTGCGAAGTGGAATTCGAGTTTTAGGTTGCGGAATAGGTTCAGGGTTGAGATTCTCCGGAGGGGCCGGTTCAGGTAAGATATTGAGATTTGATGTGGCTTCAGGTTCATTGAGTTTAGATTTTTCGTGAGGAGTGCTGTCGAAATCCTTATTAGGAGTGCGGGGAGAGACTGCTTCGTTGGGTCGAGGAGGGCAGATGTTATCGAGTGGATGAGCGTCAACAGGAGCGCTGATGAATGGTCTCGAGGGTCGTCGAGTGGAAAGGATATGTCGAAATCGAAGTTTAAAGTATCGTAACCGAATGAAGATCATGACGATTGAGACTGAGGTAGTAGAGCCGATGGTCATGAGGATATAGAGAATAACTTGCTGAAATCGATTGATTGAGGCTAGTGGAATGGTATTCAGCCCAGTCATTCTTTATGAGTACGCGAAGGGTGATCAAAGTTGAGTTAGTAAAGTTGACTTCAAGCTAAAGAAGAGATTTCAGTAGGAAAAACAGACTAACGTCATGGCACTATAAGACATGAAGATACAATCGATGAATCGAGCGGGTTGAAGTTCTGCAGAGGCGGATAGATTGAGTCTGTTGGCCAAGAGGATGATGATACCAAAGAGAAGAGGCAAGAAGATGAATGCCAATAGATGAGCGCGATAAAAGTTGAGATGAGGTTCGATAGCATTTCGTAGACGGTTAAAGAAAAGACGAATTGAGTTTTGGTCTGATTTTAATGAGATAGGTCTGGGTATGCTGAGCCTATGATGGGATTGATGTCCTGTGAGTGATTGTCCGTTGTTGTTGTCGGTGTTGTTCTGATTGTGATGGTTGAAGTTAAAGTTATTGAGAGAAGGTGTTGAGGATGTGGTTTTGTTCATGACCATACTTCAGTTTGGATTGGAGGAAATTGAATTCTGAAACTCACAGTCATGAAATCCTTTACAGTCAACTCACATACTTACATAGGTTTCCTTTCTTTGACCCTCATCAGTTCTCCTCGACTTGGTTTCTATGACGTCTGATCTCATTGGAACTCATTAGAAGGTTCCCAATGGTATTTATGTACATCTATCTACATGCACGGTCATGACCTTGACTTTTTCAGCCCTTTCAGACTTGAATTCATCGTCCATGTCTTTCAAGACTCTTGTCTTTCGTCCTCATGATCATCTTTTCTCCACCTCATGGTGCATCGTGGTGCATCCAGGCGCCCTGAGCTTGACTTTGCATCCTCGTGTGACGAACAGAACTGTGGACAGTAAAGTCACTCATCACGACTTCTCCGACGTGCCAGGGTCATTCACAAAGTGGATAGTCTCACTATGGTTCAACTCAATTCATGATCATGTATATAAATCCCCCATCTCTCGCACGCGGCCTCAAAAAGGGTTTGTGTGTGACCTGAATAGGAAGAGAAATTCATGGTTTTGTTTACAAGACATCTCCAAAGGAAAGACAACATATAGGGCATCTTGATTCTCAAGTCGAAATAAGTCGAGTTCGAATTGAACTTTGACCTACTTTGACCCTGCTCGAATCATTCATTTGTTCACAACCATATGATCAAAGTTCAGCAGCGGCTCAGCAGGGTAGTCCATGTATGTACAGCTCACTCAGATATTTGCTTAAATTCAACTTGGAGCCTGCTTTATGTTCTTTGACTTGAGATGCCCGAATGGGATGCAACAAGGACTGCACAGAAGGCGCCCAGCAACTCGCCAGAAGACAAATTTGACCACCTCACAGTGTAGCAAATACATCCTGCTCAAGGTCATAATTATGCTCAACCAACACCAAACAAACAAGGATAACCTCTTTTTACTAAAATACCCACCATGAGAACTTCTTGAAGCAGACCTAATGAAATGTATTATTGCCTTGGACTCAGCAGCTAAAGCCTAACTGGCTACAACAGTGGTAAAAACAAAGTGCTCCCACATGTTCTGCATTGACATGCAGCATGAACAAGGAATTTGTCTTCTGCTTCTTCAGAAAACCTTTTAGTTCTTGAGTCACAAAATCACCCTGGATGGTTTCTGTGGTCCAGAAGGTTTGCAACAGAACACCTACCATTCTCTTAGTTGAAGTGGGAGATATCCTTCCTAGAAGAACACAGATGAAGAAAAATATCTGCAATTACCACCTCAAGTGCATGTCTATATGAACTCAGGAGAAACTGAAAGCCCAGCCATTGATCACTGGCTAGACCAACTCTTCATTTCGAAATCTGGAAAGCCAGATAGACCTACTCCAAACACCTTGTAAATCTCTGGAATCTAAGTCTTCATGTTTGGTCAAGGAGAAAAGAAATGTAAATTTTGAGTAAGATATATTGGATTCAAAATACTAAAAAGACTTTGTATGGAACTCTTGATTAAGGGGTTCAGGTCCTTCAATACATTGCTCCAATAGAATGAAGAAGACAGAAAGGAAGAAGACAGAAGCAAAAGCGCAATACTGAAGCAATGCCATAAAAATCACCAGAGTACTTCACTATGCATATTGGACACTACCTGCAGTGTACCTACCACAAATCACTCTTACAGTGTTGAAGGATAACATTTCATCTCTGTCCTTGAGGTGTGCTGTCTATATGTCTGTTCACATCTGGCAGTTGACCTCTGGAAAAGCAATATAAGGTAGGCTTAGCCCCCGCAACCTATCTGTGATGTAGACTTTGTTTAACAGACATCTCAGATCTTAACAGGAATTGATATTGGAATAATCATCACCTGAAATTGAATAAAACTCTGAGACACATGTATAACCTCCACCAAGGAATATGTGATAGTTAAATAAACCATTCCGTTCTGCAACAGATTGTACCTCTGATATCCCCATCTGATTAGAAAGTACTCAAAATTTTGGATGAGACATACATAGGGAAGGGTTAGCCCATCAGGTTGAATCATTGGTGTTAAGCACCTTTTTAAGCCACACTTGATTATGTTGAAAGATCCAATGAAGAGGTAGATAAGTACATAATCACTTTTGACTGTGAGCAAGAACACCACACCTCTGCAACTTTTAAATGATGGTTTTACAGGATAATCCAATTGAGTAATCATCATTGAAATTGTCATCTGATTTAACTTGGCTGATGGTCATCTGATGAAGTGAGAGACTTTGCCAAATACTTGTGACCCACTGATACATATCCTGTCTCGTGGGTATCCCCCAATCATTCTGCTCAAAAATTCTTTCATAGATGTATTTGGCTTTTGCTTGTAGTACAAGAAACTGGTATGTGATCAACTCAAGTTGGCCTTTCACAGATGAGTGTTTGTGGGTGTCAAATTATCAATCTTATGTTCAAGCTTTCCACCAATGAACAATTTAAGCTTTTCCATGAAGGGGCCAATGAATGAGATCATTTCTAAGCCTGCCAGACTTTTTCTTAGGCCTTTTGGGGGATTTGCACAAAGGAAGGGTAAATCTTTTTTGAATTAGATTGCGCCACTACCTCCCTTATTCTTGGAAGATTTGTTTCCATCTGACCTACTTCCAAGGATGAACTTTGAGTTGATTTTAAGCTCATGCTTCTGCTGATCTTCAGACTAGCTTCTCTTTTCCTCTTGAATTTCATGGTACTTCCCAATGATTGGGTTTGGTCATGAAAATTTCATTTGACTGGTCAATAGTCAAATATAGACCGTGATGAAACCACTGTGGCTTGAAGATACTCTATCAACATTTACAGAAATGGGAACTGAGTTGAACATTCTCTAGCAATCAATTTGAAACATGGTATAAAGCTGAATTGGCTGACCAATCTGACACCACATATACCCTTCCAGCTCATGTGATTGAAGTGTGGTGATGCTGGAACTAGGAATCATGCCTGTCTATTTTGACCCACAGAAAGCTCATCAGAAGAGCAGAGCCACAGTTGTGGGAGCTCTAGTATGAGATTCAGAAACCTACCGGCAAAGGTGGTTTTGAAAAATCCTGCCCTGATCTGGGGGATCTCTTTTGAGAGTCTTTGTTCCCTTATCAAAGAGTATCAGGAACTTCTTCCTTCAATCGTCTTGCTCTCCACATTCTCTCTCTCTCTCTTTCTCTAAGGTGTACATCCAGAGATACTCTTCCAATACTTTGGCCAGAACTAAGTTGTTAGTCCGTATGTTGAATGAGTCAGGAATGTGATCTGTTCCTCTCTTTTCTTGTACATTGTTTTGTGTTGAGCTAATGTGCTGTCACCGCTGTACACTACATGTTTGTTAGCAATTAAGTTTGTGATTGTACCTCAGGAGGCTCCTAAAGGTGCCCATTGGTTCTGCCACCATGAGAATGGGTTGCAAGCCTCTTTTCAGGGTCTTGGATCATTAGAGCCTTCACTCCCTGTATAAGGGTTTGAAAGGGCTACTCTGATGCAAGCAGTCTCTTGTCAAGCAAAGACAAAATCCATTGGGTTTTGCAAGCTTGAAGGTAGGTGCAAGGTCCCTCCCAAAGCTGCTGGCCTCACTCTTGAGTTACTCAAGAGCAAGTCCAGCGTCTACAAATAAACCTAGCTTGCATAGAGAAGTATTACGTAACACTCCTCCATCCACTTCCTCCCTCTCATCTAAGCTTGGAGGGAAGAGACATTGACTGATAAATACAGGAATTGCAATGCATCACAAGGAATGATCATGTCATCCCTTTTGGAGCACCACTTGGAGACAGTATGGTCCTACATATGAAGGCAAGGTTTACCTTCAGCATCATCATTGGACAGTCTCAAGGTTGTGTATTTCAATCTTCCACTATCTGGCGCACCCTAAATCACATGAGCTGGCGATGAACCTACAGCACAGAAGATACCAAAAGGTTTCTGAGGCCCTCCTTGGGGAAGAGAGCTCTGCCTGTTCCAACTATTCAAAAGTCAATTAATCACCTCGCCATCAACTACCTGCTTTGGAAACTACAAATTTGAATCTTGCTGCAAGATTTACCGAGCTTCAATCCAGTGGGAGAGCACATCTTGATCTCCTTTTCCATCAAAACATGCATCAAAACCCATCACTATGCCTCCATCACCGCTATCTGATGCTTCTATGTGGCCTGACAATCCCATTGATGAGAGCTGTGTGTGTCTTTATGGATTGCAAGAAGGCACTTTCCTTCAAACTATCAGTCATACCATGAAGGCTGAGCTGACACTACATTTAAGAGGATCATGATCCACAGAACCTGGCATCTTCACTGAAAGTTAAACGTAAGTGAAATCATTTTTGAGAGATAACCATGTATGTATGGCAATTGACGCCAGGAAAGATTCATGACTTCTTGCTTTGGTTGTGACCCTACTATATATGATCTTGGATTTGCTTTGTCAACCGGCCTGCCGGGCAATCCCGGGAGCTTCAAGCTAGCCGCGGAAGACAAACGTTCAGATCATCAAGCTGAGCTGGAGTACCAGAATGTACAATTATGTAAAAAGTTTGAAAAGTGTTTGATGAACATGATGCGAATGAGAAAATGTATTTTGTGTGTAAGTTGCAATTAAGTACATACATATGTTTCAATTTTTTGGAGTAGTGAGTCGACTTTGACTGTTGATTTTGAAATTTTGACGAACGAATGCTGAGGATATTCGTCGAGATAGTTTTCATCGATGAGATCAACTTTGATAAGATATCGATTTCTTAAACCAAAGGTAACGTTCATTTCTATTTCTTGACATCTATCATAAAAACCAAGCTAATGTCTGAACTTCATACTTACAGGTTCCATCAAACCGGTCTATTCCGATTCCAGGACCCTCAACATGTCCTAATACTCCTCAGTCAACTAAGACGTTCCTTCGAAGTTCTTCAAGCGTAATAACGGATCCATCCATAATTTCAATGGATTATGATCGATCAGTAAACGAACCAGAATCCGAGATAAATTCTGCTTCCTCAAGCTCACTTCCTACTGCAGTCCCAGTCGAATCAATTTCATCCCAGCTTCGAAACCTCTTATCACCACCATCACCAACATCTCCAGCTAAACGTTCTTCACCTCCGAGAGAACTAGCCTTCCTCTTACCATCGGCTCTCTCCCCATTACTTTCAACTTCAACACGCGATTACCTACGATACATCTCCGAGCTTCTTTCCGATCCGACTACTCCTGCCGATCAACTATGGAGTGAAATAAACCGAGTTCACGCTCTTGGTTTATTCTCTCACCTAGCCCCTGAAATATTTCCCCATCTATTCCACCTTTTACCATGTGATCCGGATCAGATACGTTGGAGAAGAGGAGGAGAACTACATCAACCGAAAAAAGTTGAACAGATTCATCATCGGATTATCTTTTTATTAGATCGACTTGCTGAACGACAATCGAATTCATCAGAAGATAGTTTACCTTCCGGTTTTGAACTTCAAATTTGTCGTACCGCTATACTTGAACATTATGCTTCACTTGGATTTTATCGTGGTGGATCATTAGTTTGGGATATATTAAATGACAACTGTTTACCAGCTCCTACGGCTACTGATCAGGTTCTACTATTGTATTGTATCCGACAAAATATGATTGGGCTTTGTTGGCCAGACGCACGTCCTTCAAAACCTTATGGAACAAGTTCTTCAACATCTACTAGTGCCCCACAAGCCGATAGTGGATCACCAAAAGAGATTGAAAGAATGATTGACAGAGCTATTCAAATCGCAACACAACTTTTGTCTAATCCTACAACACTTGGTACGAAAGCTGAATCATTGATTATACGATGGTCAACGGAAATTTTAGCTTGTGCTGCTCAAGTTGAGAAACTAGAAGAATGGCTAAGAACTCAACTTGGAATCGAACTTCGATACCCAGATTCAGGTTCACATTGGGTAGATGGATCAATTACTAGTGCAGTGATTCGGATGTGGAGATCACAAGGTGAATTCGGAAAGATGATCACCTTTTATCAAGCAGCGGTTGAACCATCCCAAGAAATGGTCGATCGACTCGAGAAAAAGAACAACGAAATAAACTTTTTCTCTTCTGTTCCTCACTCTATACCGATTCCAAACACTGTTGAGGAAGTGCATGAAGAAAGAACGATTGAGGCGACTGAGTATGTCAAGGAGTTACCCATCACGACTAGAACTTATCATGATC
>KZ137015.1:0-20194 GCA_002157035.1 Melampsora medusae f. sp. deltoidis
CTCTTCTAATAAAATTTATTTATTTTTCAAAAAAAAAGTTTCCTTTTTGCCGGCAGCGCTGCAAAACGCTGCGCGAGCAAAGCTGAGTTTTCAGCTTTTTTTTTTGCCTGATCCTTTGACAAAGTTGGCCTTAGAGCTACCAGGCTCAAGGGTCTCGAGATTCAGCTGCGCTGCCCAATCTACGGCTAGCAGCGCTGCGCAGCGCTGCGAGCCAGAGTTGAATATCATTTATGGAAAAGTCCTGGAATTTTGGATGGTATATTCCCATTGACCCCAGAAGCAACTAACACAGCTGATTATCAGGAAGAAGGGTCAATGCCCAAAAGATTCTCCTTTTTCAAACATGAGATAACAGCAACAAGCAAAAGAAGGTTGTATGGAGATTTTGGGGATTTCAATGGTAAGGGAACTCTGCAAAACCATCAAGATAGGTATGTATGATGCAAAGCAGAAATCCTCAAAACACAAACAATACTTCTTGTACCTGACATGATTTCTTGCCCGTTCAGTCTCTTGAAGCCAGTTGGAGCAACACCTCTTGGGAATGAACTATCAATTGATCATTTTGGTCACATTCAAAAATCTAAAATATATCATTTGAAAGAAAAAATTACTCTATCATTCAAAGATATTGTGAACATACAGCATCCTGAAGGTGGTAGTTTGACTGAATATCCTAAAGTTCATCCCATAGTTTCAACATGGGACTCTAGAAGCATGAATCATGTTGAAGGTGAGCTATAATGCTAGTAATATCATGTCTTCAATGAGTGTTGACCGTTGATATTCCATGCTTTCTGTAATAGGTCATCTTGATGACAAGGCAAATATTGAAGGCACTGCTCAATCTAATCTGGTGTTCACAAAGGGAAAGGAAATTAAAAATACCCAGAAAGACTTGAGAATGTCAATTGGTACAAGTGAGGTGCCATACTCCAAGAGCTCCATTGATGATGCAAAGCTAGATCAACAGTCACCCCTTCAATCACATATAGCAGCAGGAGATTCTTCCAAAAAGAAGATCAGCAGATCAGAAGGCCAGATAGAAGATTCAAAAGTTTTTGAAAAAGTTGAGCAACTGACCAGCCCCTGGAATCAAAACAAGATGGATGTCAAAAGGCACAGTGATACAGAAAACATCAACCCAGTCTCAGATAAGGGCAGGAAAGCAAGGCCCAAGAACTCAAATGACAATCAAGAAAAGAGACAAGCAACTAAAGAGAAGATAAAACAGATGAAGACCAAAACTTGCAATGTAGAAGGAATTTTCTTGGCTGCAAAGGAAGGAGATCATGTATCAGAAAACCCACACATACCTAACAAAGTTATTGGTGATGTAAACTCTTTTGAGGCTTTGAAGGATTTCAATGAAGTTCTGGATCTGAAGGAAGATGATGCTACACTTGAAGAGCGCAAAGAGTTTCAGAGTCCACCATCTAACATAAACCATGATGAAGAAGCAAAAATATTCAAAGAAGAAATGGCAGATGATCCAGTGCTTGAATCAGGAAAGAGTGCCAATGAACAAAGCTCTTTGGAATATGGTGAAGGGGTTTTGAATGCTAATAACAGGGTCTCAATGACTGAACAGAACCTACCTGAAAGTGTTAAGGAAGCAGAAGATAGTGGGTTGAAGGGAGACACAGAAGAATCAGTACTACATGATACAAAGCTTCAAGAAGTGATCCAGCCGCCATATGCTCAAGGAATTCCCAACACTGTCAACAATAAAAAAGGCAAGAAAAATAACAAATCTAAGAAGGTGAAAAACAATTCCTTGGGAAAATTTATAGAACCTTCAATATCAACATTTGATGCAGTAGTGCCTGGTGCAGTCAAAGACAGAGTCCCAAAATGTGACCCAATACCCTCACTCACCAAGGAACAAATATTCGAGCTGGATGAAGTTACATTCCTCGAGGTTTGCTTGAAATTGAATGATAAGTCCATTCATCTACCAATATTGATAACTGATGTAGACTTTGATTACTTGAATGCCCATGGTTACATGTCAGGGAATGATACCTGGAAGAAACCATTATGTTCTGTTTTGAAACTTTTTGGAAATTTGCGTGAGGGTGCACAGAGATTAATCTTATTAGAGGAACAATACAAAGCAAAATTTGTGGTGTGGAAATGGCATCAAGAAAAAGATGAGCTACCTGGATATGCTCAAGAATGGGCCAAATCTCTGAAAGTTGATGAAGATTTTCCAACATTTGAGGACTCAACATTGGAAGATTTTCAAATATATTGTGCACAATCAAAAAAGCTTGAAAATCATGATCCAGTCACCATGCACAAGGTTGTGAGAATCTTTTCTGGTCAAGCATTGAAGCGTGTTGTGACACTAGATCTGATGACTCACTATCAATCAAATTTCCTCAAAGGGCTTTTTAAAAGTGGAGAAATTAGGCAGGGTCTGGTTGATCTACCTATACTCATTGCTATTGATCAGAGTCTTGACTTGGGACTTACAGATTATTTGACAAAGATAGATAAACCAGATATACAATCCAGGGCATCCAAATTGATTGATGCTATGAATGGGAAGGTCTTCTCATATAGTGGACAAGAGTATACAAACAAACAATTTATTTGGAAGGCAGACCCTACCAGATATTACTTGACCAGGCAGAATTCAGGAACCTCTAAAATTTTTGAAGAACATATCAAAGTTCTGGCTAGACATGCTGACTCATTGAGGGTTGAAGTTCCAAAGAGAGTGAATACTTACATTCCAATATCAACAAATGAATTAGGCCTGGGGGAAGTATTACTCTGCACTCATGCTGGGTTGGATTTTGAAACCCTTTTAGAGATTAGAAAGATATTCAAGGTACTCAAACATCCACCACCAAGGCGGTCTCAAGTGATTGGAAACTGGTCTAGCATCTCTGGACCACTTCGCCTGGAGGCTATTCGCATAAAGAGATATTGTGATCTGAGAAATTGTATAATTTCTGGGTTGAATCAATACATTGATAGCCATGGAATTGAGCGCTTTTAAGAAACTGATCAAAAACAATCATGATTTTCAAAACAGAAGTTGAACTCATCATCTTGCTTCAAAGTTGAAAACTGCAATACAATCACGTTAGGTGAACCCAAAATAGTAGGAAATGATTTAATCTCTTTGTGTTACTTTTTACCTCAGTAATGAGACTGCAGGAAGCAAGAATTGGAAAAATTGTTGGCCTCAACACAGGAATCTTTTCATTTTGGTGTTTTTTGGTCTGGTATTCTGTTATTCTACTTTATGGTGTCAGTATAGGTGCCTATAAAATGTCAGTATTCCGAGGAATTGAAAGACAGGAGAGTGGAAGAAGAGATGGTTTTGGAACTCAGGACAGATTACACTCCGTATATTATCATGACACATTGGGATTTTGTGGGAGTATTTGTACTTATTTGTACTCGGGTACAGCTTTACATATGAGTTACAGAGGACATGCAGAAATATTGATTATTAGCTTCAAATGTCACTTACTGCACAAAACCAGTGGGGTAAAATTTCATTTTCTTTCATCTACAGTCAACTCTCTATAATTGCTTAACCTCTAAGTGCATAATCCCTCTAGATGCATAGGATTTTGATGAATTTTTGCCCCCAAATCAAGGTTCAACTTTGCCAGCCAAAATGAGATTTGTAAATGCATAGAAAAAATCTCTGCCAAACCATATGCATTCAGAGGGAGTTGACTGTATCTATGTGGAACTGCTTTAGGAAATTCCAAGGTCATATCCTTGATTTATCCTTTGGGGACTATTCATCAAGTTTCTGTCTTTTCCCATATTGCTTCCCACAAAAAAGTTTTAACCAGGCATGATCTGTTTTGAGATGAAGTTGCTTTGGTAATTTTTTGAGCATAATTGCTTGACCACATGGAGTGAAGCAAATGCTGGAACTTCTCCACAAGTTCTAGTGGTGTTGAATTAGTATTGGTGAGGTGTCTTCACCTCCAATTTCACCTCTTGATATAGCAGTGGCTCTGCTCTACAATCCCAATGCAAAAAAACCCATAGCAGAGCCACTGGTCCAATACATGATGGGTCCTGGATTTGACCAATATATAGTGCCTTACCCTCAATCCATTTCTTGATATGAAACATAGAGCCAAACAAATTCCAACATGTGGTCCCTTGGGTTCTCCAAAGGTGCCTATAAACCCTTGCTCTCAATTAATTGGTTTGCATCCAACAGCAACAAGCTACAAAATGAAACAAGTTCAGCCCAACTACTGACATTGAATTGAACTTGAAGCTGATACCAGTGGCTGCACTGGTTGAATGCTCTTCTCTCTACATCCACAAAAAAAATTGAGACTGGACTGCATGTGCCAGTAGTCACATCTTCTTCCAGAAATACATACATGGGTATATAATTTATCCAAAGATACAGAAACTCATGATGCTTACAAACTAGACCTGGGTGGGCGTGAAAAACAAGGTATGATGGCACACTTCTCAAGGAGAGTTTGTGAAAAGGCATTGCAGCAGCCTGAAGTTGCTGGCTGTTGGAAGCTTCATGTGCTTTGTTTGGAGACATGACACATATACATACACACTGCTGAGTTTACTACAGCTTTCACTCTTACCAAATTGGTAGTCAAGAACATGATTCCCAGTGTCAGGAATCTACACCAGAACTTGGTTTATCAACCTGTGTGATCCAACATAAAGGTGCTCAGAGAGACATTGACAACAAGGGGCAGTGGCTTTTAAAATTCTTGATTCTTGTAAACTAGTAGCAAATGTAAGCTATGGTCAGAAGAGCAATAAAATTGCAAGATAACAAGGAGAAGTAATTTCGGTTTACAAAAAACTACCACCACCAAATCTACCACCGAGTCCTTTAGCATCCCTAATCATATCAGCTTTTTGTTTTTCACCCATCAATTTTCCACCTAAACCCATCATTGAATCATGATCCCATACTACAGCTTCTTTCTTATCTTTTTCTTTTTCAGCTTTTGATTTTGATTTTGAGATGTTAGATGAAGCTTTGTTATGTAAATCCAATAGAGAAGAAGATCTGATAGATTTCTGTTTTAAATCCAAAGCCAAATCAAAGCCAAAATCAGCCCAATCACAAAACTGCAAGAAAGAGAAATGGCTAACGTTATGTTCCTCTACTTGTTTTCTCATTTCTTGATCACGTTTTCTACGTTTAAGTGAATCTAGATTACCATCTTCATCATCACCCATGCCTTTGGCAACATCCTCTGCCCTTCTACGTTTTCCCATTGCTTCATCCTCGAGGCGTTGAGCTCTCTCAGCAGGTGTTTCAGTCCATAAAGATCCGGTACCACCTTGCCGTTCAACTGTACCTGAATGTGGTTTGGAAGTCTGCTTGAACCCTCGAGATTTGATTTTTGTGGGATCGATAGCTAAAAGGTCGTGAAATATACTCGGTATTCCAAAGGCGCCAGAGTAATTAGACAGACTATCAATCCAAACGTCACTTCTGTTGAAATTTTAATGACTCGTAGACATGATTGATAATAATGATGAACTGACAAGCTGGAAGGTCTAACTCCTTGGGTGGAACAAGCATCCATTCTTCACGTTTCAAAACCTTGCTATCTCTTTCTATCCGATCCTGTTCAGCTTGTCTTTCTTCACGTTCTCGAAGTGCACGCACTCCTTCTGTCTCATCATGATTTTGAACAAGATACGATGGTAATGGCATAGGACCTGCAACCCCGTCGTCTTCCTCGCTTTCTTCATCATCTTTAGTATCTTCATAGGACCTATTGAATCCAGGTGGTAGGCTAGGTCCAATCGGTCCGACCGGTTTATCTGAAGCCTTAAACTCGGGTGGAAGTTCAGGCATAAAATCATCATCTGATTCGTCTGATTGGTCGTTTTTAGGTTTACTGTTCGAAGAAGTCATTTTGTGAGATGTAATTGATGGGCCCGCGATAGGATTTGACATTACGGCAATTGGTTAAGGCTGGTTTGAAATAATTTGATTCTTGAGCTGTTGATGTGAAGTTGGGAAGTTGTACTGTGATTCTGAAGGAAGATGATGAGTGGGGAGCTCATGCACCACTTGGTGGACGCCTTGGACACCGCCCGGCTCTCGACTTCGTACGGACCCGACCAATGACCGTTGNCTCTGTACCCCTGCTACAGCCACTTCATTTCTCGTCTGCTTCTTTTTGTCCTTCACGCCCGACTCCCAGGACCAATCTTAAAAAAATTATTTCAGCTCTCTTTGATGATAGCTCAGAGGGTAAACTTAAAGCGCGAATCGCACTTTTCTTGGAGTTGAATCTGCTTGACTATATTCCACAGGTTTCAAAATGTTGAGCTATCTTAGAGANCCAGCTTCAGCAGAGTCTGATAAGCTTATGAATGCTACGGCACACCTGATCCGCTACTCCACCTGCAAGGTGTGGTGTCCAGATAGTATATGCCTTTCCTGATCTGCGGACATCTGCGGACTCTGTGATAGGATCCCCGGGATGGTTTTTTCTTGCATGTAGTGGACAAAGAGTGCTTTCCTCGGAAAGTCCTCCAGGGAACCAAAATGGACAATCCAAAGCTCGAACTAGGTTGACGACTCTACTTGTGGTATATAGCTTATCCTCAATCCCTTGATGCATTTATTGATCCTTCCCAGCGTCCAATTCGGGAAAGTCACTTGGTACCACAGATTATAGGTTGCTTGTCCCGACAAGAGACTCTCTCAATCCTGTTAGTCGCCATACATTGTGGTACAGCTGCGGTTTTCCTGCGTTGCCCAGAACAGAGAAGTAAAACAAACCAACGTCCGCCATCTTTCAATGATGATTATTCAGTTTGAATCAATAGACCCAATCCCATCAAAAGGTCTGTCAATCCAGATCAAGTAGCTAGAACACTCAAGTTGTGAGACCAAGATGTATATACATGTAACTTGGGCATTTTTGATGGTGTGCACTGAGTCTGTCTCTGGAGTACACATCCCTCAACAAAGTAATATATTAGTGCTTTAAACAAGAAATATATTTGAAACATTTTCAAAAGACTTCTGAATCTTAGTGACACCGATTTTTTATGGACCGGACGACACTCAATCTCTAATCCTTGACCCTTGAATTGAAGAGTTGAAAATGTACAAGATGATGCTTAGGATCTCTCATGAGTCTCCAGCTTATAGGCAAGATTGTAATCTTGTCTCCTCCTTCAAGTGAATGTCCAATCCAACCAACACTCAGCTCAATTGGGAAGTCAGAATCCTTGTCTAAAGATTCAAGTTTAGCACTAACACGCCTTTCTATCCTTTCAGGGAGGTTTCCCACAAAATTATACCATTTCAAACTTAACCCAACATACCCTAAAATCCTATAACCACTTTAACATTATGGAAATAGCACAACCTATCTCTGGAACAAAAACTACATACACAGCACTCATTTTGCACCTTTGTAACATGAGCTGAATCTTATCCCACGCCAGCGATCGGCGTGCACAGACAGAATGGCCGAGTGGTTAAGGCGACAGTTTTGAATGCCCAGAATCGCTGGATTACATCAGCTGTTTCACTATGTGAGCGTGAGTTCAAACCTCACTTCTGTCGTATCCTTTTGAAGAGGAGAGTCTTGCAGGCCCTCAGAGCTTGCAAGCAATTTTTTGGGGGTTCCTGTCGGTCAAAATTTGGAAGAGGAAAATAAATTATGAAGGATGTGCTTGAAGGCCGTTGGTTTGGATTTTCATGATGATCTCAGTACAACAGTGGAATCTTATAGATTCACTCATGATGTTCAGAGACTAGTTTGTAATTGAGACGTGTTGTTGTTGTTTAGTGATACATAGTGAATATGAGGTTAGTGGAACGCAATTGATCGAGGTAAGTACATCATTCTTTTGAAAAAATAAAGGAGTTTTGTAGAGGAAAGTGAAAGGCCTTCAGAACCTTCTTCCTCTTCTCGTACGTTGATGAATTTTCTTTGCTTGATGCATAGTTGGAGTAACAAAAGCTATGTTGATTTTTATAAAGGGTGATCGAAATCGAAGTGATCGAGTCATACAATCTACAAAAGTGATCGGTGACAGTCTGTGTACAAATTCTTCGAGACATTTCACAAGTTTTGTAGTCGTGCTCACAGCTGCTCATAGGAATTGTTTGATTTCTGCTTCAAGTATATCATGAGCTACCTCTTTAGCGTGAAGGAAATAGGTATAGGATGCAGGCTAGATAAGTCATCATAACACAATGAACATCCAACTCCACTTTATTGTGAGCGTGCTCAACAGCAGGATCCAAGGTTGGAACCGTCAACGACCTCATTCTGAGCTCAGAATCTTTTCAAAAACATCATTCGGAAAGCGGTTGCCTTGTCTAAATCTTTTTCTTTCACCACATAGTGCATATTCGAGTTCCGCGTCTATCATTGCATCAGTGCGATATATATATAAGACACTGTGCTGACAGACTGTCTCTGTCTTTAAAGTGATGTATCTAAGACTGTCATAAGTGAAGTGTCTAATTCTCTTGCAAGATATCTTAGAAATCTTTTTATCCTGGTGATACAATAAATAATCTTGATGGGTTTGAGTCGTGACTGGATCCTTCAAGCAATTGAGGGGACCAAAGCCACGCAAGAGATGTAAGACACTAGGCAAGCTAGGTCTTGGACATCACACTACATAGTAATGAGGCATGGTCTAGACTCACACCATAAATAAATCCAAACGCACAACGGCTTGAAGTCAAACATAAAGAGATAACTGAAAGAGGTTAGCAAACCACAGATCAAAGAGGAAGGAAAACCCTACAAAGGTATACTTTCTTGATCAAAGATACACAATGTCCCAAGAATACAAGACAAGTTAAAGACCAAATTGGATGGGTAACCGTGTAGTACTGTGGATAGAGTGAGGCAAGTTGAAGCTAACCACGATGTTTGATGATGGCAAATTCAATGCGACTTGCGTGGTGGCATAGGGTGGCATGGAGAAATTAGAGTCAGGGCTCTTCTGATGCTATGCTCCGGAGTCCGAGCTACTACCCGGGCTCGGAGCTCTTTCAGCCAACACATTTCATTTGGCTCTTGTGGTAAATATTTAGTCTGACTCTGATTCTGACTCTGACTCTGACTCTCATAGATTGTCGTCATCTGCATTCAATTTGATATGATCTGCCATTCTGAATCTGTTGTCTATCGATATTCAACTCCTTCATCAAACACAAACATGAACAAAGCCATCTCAGAGCCTTGGTCAGATCCTTCGGCCAACTTGATGGATCGATTGAGTGAAGAGATAATACTTGAAATCTTATCTTATCTCAACTTTCATGAACTTTCGATCATAGCAAGAGTTTCGAATCGATTAAACAGATTATCAGAGGACCCAAAGGTCTGTCGCTATGCTCTCATTTGATTTTCCTTCACCTAAATCGGATTCAAACTCCTATAAACCGAAATCGAAAATCATCCTTCTAAAACAAAACTCTCGAGAGTATATTGACCAAAAGAGACAACACACTATCACCACAGCTTTGGAAAACGATGTTTCATGTTCGATGGGGAGAGCGTGGATTGAAGTATCCATTCCTTCCTGCTATCGAACAACGAACTCGATCAAGTTTGCGATCGATAAGTGGTTTTGGAGGGATTCCAGATCGGAAAGGAAAAGGTCGACAAGAAGCTGTAACAGAACAAACTCATCTTGGACACACATGGAAGAACCTTTGTCGGATTAGTCTGAATTGGCAAACTGGCTCAGCTGATTCTACTACCCGACTCGTTTCCGCACCTCAAGACTCAACACCCAAGACACGTTACCCTAGCACCATCGCTCGATTTCATCGGACCTTGCTCTTCACTGCTTCACGAACGAAATCGGCTAGTAGTCAGCCAGTTGTAGATGTGTATCAACTCAAGAAAGGGCAAAAACAAGATGGAGTGAAGTCTGAGCCTATAGGTCACATCACGTCTCCTTCCCTTGACTTTTCAAACTTGGGGATGGTGGGGATCTCTGAAATCAGAGTGGATGAAAGGTGTGATACCGAATCAGGAATGGAGCAATTACCATTCTCAAATCAAAACTCAGTGATTCTTGTGGTCTTTTATACCACGGGCCAATTTGCTCTCTTTCAAATCGCTTTACCCTCAAGCTCCGAATCAGAATCCGAACTTGATGTTACAGAACTCTACGCTTCGTCTGAAGTCCTCGTACGCTCCAGTCCAGATGGGATTTATCATCAAGCTGCGGAGGTAGCACGCCTCCATTACCCGCTCCTAGTCACCTGCTCGACCGAATTTCTTTTGCGATTCTATGAGTTGAGCTCTAATGGACATAGCGCACTCTCTGCACGCAAGCTTAAATTGGATATGCGAAGTCAAACATGTTTTTGGCCCCTCACGCTCAACCTTACTGCTCTGGAAACGGGATTCCGATTAACGATTGTATATCCTACACCATTCTATCCATCAGCTTGGACCGTCGGATTACAAGAATTCGAAGTCGAACTTTTGCCTAGCCCAAAACTTCTCAACACTCGGCATACCACTGCACTACCTTTTGAAGGTATTAAGTTATCTCACCATTCCTTTCGTCCAATGGCAGGAGTAGGTCCTGTAAGTGGAATTGAATATGCCGAACCAACAGTAGTGGTGGCAAGAGCCGATAATACGCTTGATACGTTTGAGTATCGTCGTCGATCCACTGATCCGCCTGAACTTCTTCATCGTCGGACTCTGTTTGGTCACACAAGTCGGGTTGCAGCTGTTGCACTTAATTCGTCTGGCAGATGTGTGAGTGCAGGACAGGATGGGCTCAATGTTTGGGAGTTAGCAGAAGGGCGAATCAGTGGGCCTGTTCAGGTTGGACTAGATCAACATGATGACTGTGAAGAGACTAATAAGGTGGTTGAGTGGGTTGGGTTTGATACAGAAAAAATTGTAGGTGTGTTGAGAACTAGGACTTGTGGTACTGAAGAAGGTGGGGCTGGACAAGCTGTGGCAGATGAAGTAAGAGTATTGAGTTTTGCTTGATGGCAATCTGGGTGATCTTAGATGTCAGTCAAGATGTTATGATCAAGCTATGTTGATACAATGCAGTGGGTTCTTTTAAGATGTAAGATAGTGATACTTTATTCATATCTTTTTCAACCAACCAATCAATAGATTGTAACTTTCTTTGCTCTTTTCAGTTGTTGTAGTTTTACATTTCTTTCAAAGTCTTCGATCCGTTACAAATTTATTGCAGTGAAGTAGTTTGTATTCAAGTAAGTGTGAACAAAAATTGCATACCAAGTTTTCGATTCACTTTTCAAAAATTGTAAAGGCATTTTTGACAGTATGTATGGCTTTGATATACAACCCACTAGTCTGACGAGCTCTACTACCCTTCCTCCGAGCGCCACCCGTTAAGACATGTGAGAGAGCAAATGGGATCTGACGGAAAGAGGGACTTGGAGAAGAAGTATGAGGGATAATAGGATCTGATTGGTTGCTACCCTCCTTAGAATCTCCATCACCCGTCAAAGTCTTACTCCAAGGAGCATCACCGTGTCGAGTAAGTTTTGGTCCCAAAAAGGTTTTCATCGAACTTGATTCAATTGACGAATCTTGAATGATACTGATTGGACGAGGAGGTTCAGTCGAGTTTAAGAATTCTTGTAAAGAAATCAGTCTACGAGCTCCAGAAGGCTTTGGGTCATAATCTTCGTAAGTCTCAGTATCTTCTTCTTGATCCTCTAAATTCTCTAATGATCTTGACATATCACCAGCGATTGGATGACGAGCCTTGAGGATTATAGGTGAGTAAGATGGATTAGGAGAATCTGAAGTTATACTAAGATGATCAGATTTAATATCTTCTGTTTCTGACTCAGGATCAACGTTCAAAAAGCCTAAGGATGGTGAATATTGACTACTTTCAGTGATGGTGATAGAAGGATGAGTCTGTAAGATGTTTGTCGAAATTGAATCAAGTCTAAGCGTGTATGGAAGAGTGGGAGGTTTGATAGTTGATATTGGACAAGGAGCCGGAGGTGATTGAAGACTGTTTGAAATTGAACCAGATGAGTGCAAAGATTTTGAAGAGGTCTGATTTGAATGAGGGTGAATACGAGCGCGAGCTATTAAAAGATCATGAAGATTAGAGGATGGACGACAAAGGGATGAAGGGGCAGTTTGAGGTCGCTTGATCGAAGTGCTCATGACGAATTGATAGTTTGAAGTTTGACAGATAGGGTGTAACAGATACGGGTGAGCTGAAATGGATAAAAGGTTCAGTGATCAGTGGATTCATTCAACAAAGCATTATTCCAGGTTCAAGATCTTTACAAAATAACGAAATGAGATAGAAAAAAAAATCGAAAAATATATCATACGTGTCGAGCTCATGAAAAAAAAATGATAGGATGAGGAAAAATGTACACACTGGATCTTGATAAGATTTGGGTCAGAGGTTAGATCTAACGAGTGAGATTGATAAGTCACACGTGGGTAGGTGAATGATCAAAGAAAGGAGAGATGGAGAACGCAGGGTGTGTGAAGTTTGAAAGAAAACTGGATGAATGAGAAGAAGAGGATTTGATAAATTGAGAAACTTCAGTTTAAGATGTGTCAAGGTAAAGCTTATAGTTCAACCATGAGCAATGTTCAGATCCAATGTAAAACTCACGCTCGAGAAAAGTTGGAGTAGTTTGATCAGAGAGTTTCTTGAATCTTGATATGATTGATATCAGTGAAGGGGGTTAAATTTATATATGTAGACGTTGAATTTAGGTAGTTGAGGCTCAATGAAGAGTAAGAAGAACAGATAGCCAAGGAAAGGATCCGATTTGAATGCTTTCTAAAATGGATTGTAACAGATATCAAGGATAATTCAGTCGAAGAAATCAAAACAATCAAGAATAAATAAATTTCTTCTGTTCGAGTTTGGTTAATGAATCCTTGGAATAATTAAATCTTGAGTCGAATTGAAATGAATAGTGATGATGAGATGAGGAGGTTGGGTTGGATTGAAGCAAATATTAAAGATGAAGAAATTGATGAAGAAACTTGGTGAATGGAAAGTCAAGTATGTACCTATTAGAATGATTGATCAAGAAAGGGATGGATGTAGCATTCATTCACCTTGATAACAACTGATCATAGAGAAAGTGAATGGACTTTTTTAATTTTAACAATGACAAGGTACGATGGAGATGTGGTTTTTTTTTGAAAAAAAAAACAGGTGCAAAATGTTTTTACCCAAGCTCTCAACAGATCTCAACCTGACCCTTGAACTCGAATTTGTCAACAAAACAATGGATATTTAGTCGATTTGAACAATGATGAATAGTAAGAAAGTTGTAAAACCAATCAAGCAGCTTGAGATCCTCGATCACTTTCGAAACTTGAATAAGTTTGATTTGCTACGTCATAGTGATCAATAGTTCCCATTACGGTCAATCAAGAATCAGAATCAGCATTTGTCAATCACGTTTAACTTCAATCAAAATAACACGAAAATCATGATACTCACAGTCGATCAAGAAGAAGCAACAGATCACCTAGAAATAGCAAGTAAAAGAATGTCAAAAGTGGACTGGAAATAGACAGACAAAGAATGAAAAGAAAATCAAAATCAAAAGAAAAAGAAAAAGATGATTGTAAGATAGACCGAGTTACATACCTTGTTTCGTATTTGTGGATGTGAGTGGGTCAAGAAAAAGGATGATCGAGTGGGGTTTATTGTTGTGTACAAAGACCAAACTGTTTGGAAAATTTAGCAAGGTTTTCTTTAAGATTCTTGAAGAAAAAAGGAATCACCAAATAAAATGATTTTGTATATCTATATAGCCAAATAAAGTGCCTCTTGACCAAATGATTGGATTGTTAATCGAGATACATAGGTAAAAGAAGTCAAGTCTTTTTCGACTTGAGTCTTGTCGACCGTTTTTTTAGCTGCATTGATAGCAGCGTCGCTTATGATAAATGGGCCATACCATCTACAGACTAGGATATAGATTCGTAGTTCTGCCTCCAAACTTTCTCCAAAGAGATCATACGCTCTACATCATGAAGGACTCTCTGGAGAAGAACTAGCTTAAAGTCAAGGAAAGCCCCACCAACCTCGCGCGTCCCCCCGGAGCTTGCGGATTGCAGAAAATAGTATCTTAATCAATTCAATGATCCCATCTTGAGCCATTATATCTTGAAGGGCTGTCAACTCCGATGGTAAGTAATGCATTTTTGGCAAGAAGGAATCAACTTTCTTGGAAAAGAGATAAGGTACATTCAGTGTAAGAAATCAACGCACAATCTTTCCCTTCGGTCTACATAGGAATCTATGGTGGGGAACTGTGGATTTGAATGATCCCTGCTGCAGAAACCTCAACGCTGAGGTTATGAAAGAAAGCGTGCAAGTTTGGCGTAAGTTTGTAAGTTTAAGAATCAACACCATTTTATATCTGATCAATCTTGACCGAATATCGGATTAAAGAGCTATACGTAGGACCCTTTTTAAGCCTGCCAGTGCTGGGCTCAGACCGGACGCGTATGTATCCAAACCATCTGGACAACAGGGAGAAAGAGACAAGACAATAACAGAGAAGAGCCAGTTATGGTTATCAAGATTTGATTTCGGTGCTGGTGAAAAGGATTTGTTCTTTGAATGTTATCAGATCTCATTATTCCAATTGTCAATTCAATATTTTATCGAAGGAATCTTTCTCATGATGAATGATGGGGAGCTAATCAATCAGTTCACCTGATGTCAAGTTTTCCTCTTTGGATCTTTGATCAAATGTCCTCGTTGTCTTCGCGAGGAGCGATTGAGCAACTTGCAAGTGCTGATCAGAAGTGCTCTGCCTGCCTGTCTGTCTGTCTATCTGTATTGTATGGGTTTTGAGAGGTGGTCATAATTATCAAACCACAAGCACAAAACGCAAGGCGCATACATTCAGAAAAAGTTAAATTTACAAACCAAAACCAAGATTTCTTTACTTCAAACATCTTCAACCACCATCAAACTTCACAATGACCTCAACAAACAATTCACCTTCAGTTGGAGCATCAATCTCATTACTACTAAGTACATGGTTAGCAACTGATCCTATTGCTGTTCAATCTAGCGATTTGGTTTGTACGGTGGTGGATCAGTTTCAAATCATTCGACGATCATCGCTAGAGGATAAGGAAGAAGCACAGGCTACTTTATCTGCTTTGAATCGGTAAGCTTACGTTTAGTAAAGCTAGAAGGACTAGAGTAAAAAGAGTGCTGACACTCTTCGATTGTTACGGTCTTCATCAAACTTTTATTAGATGGCATCTTCGAGTCAAATCTCTCTTGAATTCAAGATTACCTTCAGCTTATAGCCTTGGTGCACGATTGGCTATTTCGACTTCTCAGCAATCTGAATCAGCAGTTCTGACTCAAGGTTCCGCCTGGTTGACATCTGCTCTCACCATCCTGAGAGTCAGTTCGATTTGCGCATCTTTTGGGTCATCCTATCATTGACAATTCTTCACTTCACAGAGATGTGCGACCGAAAACGTACCTGGAACTTCGATTAGACCAGTTGTGTCTCTGGCCCTTCATATCTTTGAGCATGGATCACAATGGCCAGACTTTTCTCGAGAGAATTGTGATTCGAAAGCCTTATTGGGATTAACTAAATCATTGATAGCCCTATCAGGTGATGAGATATTGGATTTGGAAGTTTGTGGTGATTCAAATACGTATTCACAATCAATTTGAATGAAACTGATCCCTCGCTCTCTCTGCGTGCATCAGACTCGATCAATTGCTCTTCAAGCACTAAGCACTCTTTTACCGCGTTATTCGACGACTCTTAGACCGGTAGCAACACAACTACAGTCAATTTGTCTCACTCAATTACTTCACCCTGTCGATATGGTTTCGAATCATGCTATTAGCTTACTCACTTCGCTTTATCGATTGAGCGGCAAGGTTGAAGCTGGTCCAGCTTGGTCCACTACTATCATGGGTACCATTGGCACGATCGACACTGTGCTAGACACTCTTCTGACACCTGTTTGGAAAGAAACTTCTCTCTTCGGTGAACCTACGTCCGATAGCCAACGTCTTGCATCACTTGACATCCCTTTACAAAGTCTGATACATTCTACAAGTGGAAATAACTTGGAACAAGATCAATTACCTATCAATCAAATCACACTGCTCATCAAACGAGTAGAATGTCTTATCAAAGTTTTAGTAGTGATGCTCTCAGAACCCACGGAAAGGCCTGTACAAGTACCGATTGGTGAACTGTGTAGGCTAGCATGGCGTATGCTGTCGGTTGCGCAAGCGGAACTCAAGGGACGTCCTGACCTCAGTTGGAAGTCTGCATGGGATTGTGTAGGAGCAGCAATGTCCATAAAATCATTGGGTTGTCGATTGATAGGTCAGATAGCATCATCGTGAGTGAATTTCTCCTGCATATGCTCAACATATGGCTTTTATGCTCATATATGACCCACCTGTGTAGTACCTCGACTGCATTCATCCCATTTTCTACTCCTACGCTTCTATTGCTTTCATCCTCAATAGCTAGCGTATCGCAAGCAAGCCATTTAGATGTCTCAATATTGTACCGAACGTATGCAAAGATTCTATCAGGCTGTGCTTCCAATCCGGATACCGTTAAATCGACCATGGAACCGATTTTGAAAGCTATCTTGAACGATATCAAGAATATAAATGGCCGAGAAAGTCATTCTTCATCTGGTGTGGAATCTGATGGAGCTAAAAGTCGAAAGGCGAAAAATAAGGCAAGACAGTATGAAAGTGATCAGGCTTGGAGTCGGGCTGTGGTAGTGGATCAAATTGCTTTAGTCTTAGGTCTAAGAGCCTTCAAGAGTAAGTTGTTTTGTTCTTGGGTTTAAAGCTTATAACAAATCATGTGAAGATTGATGTCAAGTTTATGGACACCATAACTGATTTTATGTATTTTCTCTGTGATCATAGCTCTTGAAATCTTACTATCATGTGTTCCTCATTTTTTTCCATCACCATATCTAAGTATCATGGTCCGACACTTAGTTTCACTTGCTTCACATCCATCATTCTATTCACCTCTCTCTTCAATCTCATCCAATCCAAGCACAACCCTCGCAAGTCTATCCGATTCATTTACCCCATCACCTACTTTCGCATTCGCAACATGTCCGAAACTCAGACCGGTGATCTTACGATGTTTAATCGGGTGTATCTCCATACAAAGAACTTCATTTCAATCTTCATTAGGCTTGAACCTTTCAGAATCCATGACAAGTATCCTGAGTCAATTATTGATTTGTAGTGATGATCCTACTAATGAATTGATAGGATTGGCTAAGAAAGGTTTGAATCAGATCGGACTTTTGGTTAGACCACGGGTGCCTCCTATTTCACTTACTCAAGCTCAGTTGAGGGAAGAAGAAGATGTCGAGTTGGATGAGGAGGAGGAGGAGGAGGATGGTAGTGTGGATGGTGGGATGGATGAACAAGAAGCTTCGAGATCTGTGGCGCCTACTCAACGAGCTGTGGGACTTACCACTGTACATTCATTGGATCGGGTTAATGTGATAGAGAAGAAATTTGAACAAGGATCTAGGACGACAGACTTGGTCGATTCTAGTGCACAGAAAGTGACGAGCTCTAGAGAACCAGAAATCGTTATACCTTTTATAGTCGAAAACCAAACTAGGATTTCAGAGAAAGATCAAGATAAATCAATGACGATAGAAGATAGCTTGATAGTAAAGAAACCATTTGAATTGACTGAGAGATTTCAAAATGGAAATGGGAAACGAAAATCGGATGATCTTGGCATGATTACAGATGATCAAGGAAAGATTAAACAAGTTAAAAGGAATGGGAATGCGAATGGGAATGAGGATGAGGATGGATCAGATGATGATAGTGTGATACCTGAACTTGATCTTGGGGAAAGTGAAGATGAAGAATAAAGAATGAATTTGAATTAACTGAAAGATTTCAAAATGGGAATGGGAACAGAAAATCAGATGATCTTGGAAGGATTATAGATGATCTTGGAAAAATCAAAGTTGAAAGGAATGGGAATGAGGATGAATCAGATGGTGATAGCGATAGTGTGATACCTGAACTTGTTCTTGGGGAAAGTCAAGACAAAGAATAGAGAATAAAGAATAAAGAATAAAGAATTAGTGGAAAACTTTTTCAAGGTCTTTTTTTTTCTTTTTTCTTGGATCTTTGTTTATTTGGTTTTTTTGTTACTTGATCAAGATCTTTAGGTGGGATTATTACTTGATTTTTAATAACCTTTGACAAGAAGAAAATAAAGGGCCTGAAATTGATATGTATTCTTGAATACATACTTTTTTCTGAAAATGTTTTAATAAAATAGCTTGATTATTGATGATGATGTCAGAAAGTTGAGAAGTTGAATGTATGCGCCACACGTGGCAGACAGAAATCTGAAAGATATGATAAATATAGGTGACAGGTGCATAAGCGTTATGTACTTAATTGCAGACTTGGCTTGACCTTATGGGTCTTTAAGTACATAAGATTTGGATGCGCATTGCGTTTTGTTGCAAGAAGCGTTTGATTTTTCGATCTTGACCCGAAATCACCAGAAGTCGATCGATCTCGTTCTTTGAAAAGCTGAATAGCACATATACAACCAAGTCGACGGATTCATAAGGACAAAGCGACAACTCACTATTGGATTCAAAGAAAAAGATTGTGGATTTTTAGGATTAGGTATTAAAGATGGATATAAGACAAGCTACTGTAAGCACTTTTCAAAGCTTGAAAAGGTTTTAATTTTTTTATGATCTGAAGTGTCTTTTTTTTCCGCCATGTGAACCAGGTTGACGATTTGGAGGGGTTCGTGTTGATTTTTGTGAATCGATGAAGGTTGATGAGACTCATGATAATTCTGGATTTCTTTTTTTGGGAACGAAGGATGCAACATTGTAATTTAATGAATTTACCAGGTAAGTTGACTTAGAATTCTTTTCGAGATTCAACACCATTGTTTGGTGGGCAAAAAGGTGATTTTGGGAAGGTTTGAAAATCAATTGGTTTTTTTGGAGTATATACTGAATTCTCCAATTGGCTTTTGACTGGAACTTATATGAACATTGATCTTTTATGTAAATGGAAACCGAAACCGAAACCGAAACCGAAAAAAAACAAACGTTGAAAAATCGAACATATTTGAATGCGAAAAAAATGGAAATGGAAATTGTTATCAAATCTCTAGAAAATTATCAACTTAAATATTGTAAGTCGACTCAAATAATCAAAGTCTTTTCTTCTTATCTGAGAGATAATCAAAGACCTGAAGATCAAATTGACGAATGAAAATCATAGATTTGTATCATATCCTTACTTGGCCACAACTTTCATTTGTGGGTGAAGATCATAAAGGAAGGATTGTAGGATACATCTTGGCTAAAATGTAAGGTCTTTTTCTTTGAAATTTCTTACTCCCATTTACAAGATCAAGTTGATCGGTTTACTATCTTTTGGATTTTCAGGGAAGAAGATCCATCAGATGAACCTCATGGACATGTTACATCAATCTCAGTTTTAAGAACCTATAGAAGATTAGGATTAGCCAATAAACTAATGCAACAATCACGTGAGTGATCCTTTGTGTAAATCCTTTTCATAGATTCAAGAAACATCTTTTCTAATCCGATTTTCTCGTGTGTGTTTTTCTTCGTAATAGAAAAAGCCATGAGAGATATCTTTGGAGGAAAATATGTTTCATTACATGTTAGGAAAACAAATCGAGCTGCATTGAATTTGTATAAAGATACACTTGGGTTTACGGTCAAGGAAATCGAAAAAGGATATTGTATGTCATTCATCTTCCAGTTTGGATTTTGCTTGGTTTTGGATCATTGACTAACTTTTTTGATTTTTTTTAGATGCTGATGGAGAAGATGCATACTCTATGAGGATGATCTTGTGAATGAATCAATGAAATTTGATATAACTGATATCCTTAGACTTTCTTTTCTTTTCTTTTTGTTTTTTTACACTTTTCATGGATTTTGATTTAAAAAGCTGGTCAAATGAACAACTTAAATCAGATCAACGTGAAGACAGAATTTTGATCTGATGAAGAAATTCTTTCAAAGAATGCCATCTTGATGTACAAGTAGCATCAGAAAGTTCATGTCGCCCCGGGGCCAGAAACATCACTATGTCATACACGCAGGGCAGGGCCCCGGGGGTGAAGTGAAGTTTCTAATGCTACTTG